>JAEIIF010037582.1:0-11506 GCA_018874455.1 Drosophila trapezifrons
GCAAACTGCAAGGGTATACTAACTTCGGTTTACCGAAGTTAGCTTCCTTTCTTGTTTTCTCTGTAAAATAATGGAATAAGTTGGAATTTTTTGCTAAAAGTTGCTTCTTACAAAAGAGCAGAAAAATAAGATCACTATATCAATTAGTTGCCCAAAGAAACGATGTTTATAGGTTATAGTTTCAAAGAGTATTATCTATAAGGCTCTCAGGGATATGAACCTAGAAAAGATATATTAAAATGTTAAAGAAGCTCAGAGAGATCCTTCTACTTTCAACAAAAACACAATAAACCATTAATTTTGGATATATATCTCCAGATAATATTAATATTACAATATCCAATGATAGTTAATTAATAAAACTCTTATTTCCCTTCACAGAACATCATGTCGCACACGATCCTATTGGTGCAGCCGGGCGCTCGTCCGGAAACGCGCACCTACTGCGATTACGAGAGCGTCAACGAGTGCATGGAGGGTGTTTGCAAGATATACGAGGAGCATCTGAAGAGACGCAACCCGAACACCCCCACGATCACCTACGACATTAGCCAACTGTTCGACTTCATCGACACGCTGATGGACATCAGCTGCATGGTTTACCAGAAGAGCACCAATACGTACGCCCCGTACAACAAAGACTGGATCAAGGAGAAGATCTATGTGCTGCTGCGCCAGGCGGCCTTCAGTCCCAACGCCTAGGATACCAAATAAATAATAGCTAACCAGAAGTTAAACTAAGCATAAACATTAACTAAAACGGAAGACAAGAGAATACCATCAAACAGCAGCAGCAGCAGCAGGATGATCGAGCATTGGGAAAGGGGGAAGCTAACTCTTCCGACTCGAGAAGCCTACGATCGATGATTTCTTCCATCTTCTGCTGCCTAGGAGACGACGACGACGACACACAACACAACACACACAGCAGCAGCAGCAGAGCCCCCAACAATGCGACAAACACAAAGAGAATGAGCAACTGTTTAACTTAGAAATGGAAAACTTACTTTACAAGTACTAATATAATGTATATATACACTCAAAATGACGACGAAATGTGTTTTGAATGAAGAGTTGTGTTCATTATTGTGTAGCTTCCGGATGGATAATAATACTCTGCCTCAAGAACATTAGCAAATATTGTCCTGATGTCTTCTATGCTAGTTTTTTTGTAGTCTTGATAATAAAACAAGAATGTTCTGTAACATTTAGGTATTCTTAACGACTTTATATGTTTCTATTACTCAAATTTTATATTTACGGATTAATTGGTGAAGAGATTTCTTATTGAAAGAGTTATTGAGTTGCTTGTTCAGAAAACCTATAAAAAACGGATTGTATCATAGGAAAAACTGTGCTAATCGGTCAAAGATTTATATATAGCCGGCACATTGACGTTTGATGCTCTTTTAGCCAATTAATCTCGCGAGTGTTGGTGCTTATTTAGCTCTTGAAACGTTTGTCCCGCTCTCAGCCTCTGTGTGTATGTCAACAATTATAGTTTACTGCCAATGAAAGCTGCCACTCAATCGAACGGTAACCAAATACAGCCTCAGCCCCAGCCTGGCCTGCCGGCTGAAAGGTTTGTCAAGATGTTTTCGCCAACTGTTGGCGACCGGACAATAATAAAAACCACCCTTTTACCGGCAATAAACCCCGATTATCCACTGACAGCGGATAACTGCCTGTGAGTTCCGTCCGGTGTTTTTATGGCCAAATTAAACAAAGCTCGAGAACCTTTGCCCACAGATATGTAGATGCTTGACCTTGCCGGCGGCGTTGGTTATCCAATCCCCCACACATATGATCCGATACGATCTCTGGGTTGGGTATCTCGAATCGGTTGGCTGCGCGCTGCACTGCATTGAACTTGGCATGCGATATTTAATTAGCCCTGCGGCAGCTTTTCATTTAAAATAAGTATTAGTGACCAGTCAGCGAAATGTGCGATTTTATGGGAGTTTGTATGCATCGAGCTTGGGGAGTACCGATTGTTATAAATAATTAAATATTCAGAGATGCCACGGAAATCGCAAATCGGTTTTTAAATCCATTTAATAGCTGTCTAAAAGTATGCAATAAAATGTAGGTCACGAAATATCGAGTTAACTTGCTTTTGTAACACTTTGTAGCATGCTACGTACGTTTTCTTGATTCTGGGGTATAAAAAGGAAGTACTAGGATTTAAGTAAAATATTTTTCCATCCTTATACTTATATTTGTGGACAATACTCAACGAAATCAAGAAATAGTTAGCAAAAGTGTAGCTGAAATTCTAGTTGGGAATTCTAATTCTTTTGTTTCGTTTTAATATATTTTTATAAAAAGTTATTGAAGCTCAAGAAACTACATTTACATTTTCTCCACATAAAAAGATACTTTTTCCATCCTTATACTTTTATGCGTGGACAATACTCAACGAAATCAAGAAATAGTTAGCCAAAAGTGCAGCTGAAATCCTAGTTGGGAATTCTAATTCTTTTGATTTAATTTAAAAAGGTTTCTATACAAAAATTCTTGAATCTGTACAAACCACATTTACATTTTCTGCACATACAAAGATACTACTAGGATAAGGAACCTTCTACCATTTATCGATATTTTCGATAACTATACATGTTTCGATAAACAATTTATAGCATCTTTCGATATTTCCGATAGTTTTTTTGTTGAAATATTTCAAACTCTTCAAAAATCACTCCCAAAAAAAAAAAACTCCACTCAAGTGTTCATAGTCCGGATATTCTCTGCAACTCCACCGATTTTATAGGGTCAGGCACACGAAACTGTAGCTCTGGCAAAAATTGTTTATGTAGTTTAGTTTTTTCCCCGCTTTTGTTTTAGAATATTTTATCAAACTGGTTTTGTTGTTGCATTGCCAGCCGCACTTTCAATGTCAAGTTAGAGTAAGTTGGCTACTTTTGGTCAGAACGCAAATCGAGCGAGACGGCGACACGTTCTCCCTCTCTCTCTCTGACAAACACACACACATTTCACACAAGAGAGTACGATTCTTTCGTTTTCATTTCGTTAAATTCTATTCTTAAACGGAATTACAAATGTAATTGGCTAAACAATAAAAGCGTTAACAGCTAAGTGGGGGAGGAGTAGGGTAATTTGGGTGTGGACCTGGCTAATGGCGACTCTGCCGCTGTGCCTCAGCCGCAGTCTCCACTTCATATTCGTACTCCAGCTCCAGTTTCGGCTTCGATCGGCTGCGCCGGCTGCTGGTCGCTGAGGATTTCTTATCCTTCTTCTTGGTCGATTTCTTAGCGGGCACTTTGGTATCCTGTGTTGGTGATATTTAATTGTTTTTTGTTTAGTTTTGTTTTTGTTATTATTATTTGTCTTATTTCTTTGAGATTTTTGGCAATTTTGAAGCTGGAGCTGAAAAACTTTACGCGCACTCTGAATGGGAAAAACTGCAACTGAATGGAAAAGCGACGTAGAGCTCGCTCGAAAGCTCTCACAGCTTCTCATCTCGCCGGGGCTGAACTCGTTTGCCATTTGTTACTAATTATGGTAATTTTTTGAAAAGTTATTCGCCAGCAGGATCTTTTAATAAAAGTATAACTATGATCTTTATCTTTAAATAAGAATATTTAAATGATTTTCAATACTAATTTGACTCTAGAAGTATGTTATGTCCTTTGGAAGACATTATTTAGGCATTTTGACTATTATTTGAGCTACGATTAATCTTAGTAGGTTTTTAAAAACCTTTTTAAAATATTAACAAACATGAAAAGATAATTAAAAGACAATAAAGGATAATTTCCTTGAAAAAACCCTACAAAATTGCCAAAAATCTGTGGAAAAAACCAGGTAACCAGCAATACTCTACCTCAATATCATCAGCATCCGCGTCATCGTCATCGGACTCGCCGAAATCGCTGCCCACTTCCACCTCCTCGCGCTTGCCGGAGTCACTATCGTAGTCAGCCTCATCATCATCATCTTCGTCGTCGTCGTCGTCAGTGTCGGCTTCCACGAACTCCTCACTGAGAAGATCCCTCTGTATGTCCTCCTCCTCATCCACCTCCATTTCGCGCTCCACTTCCACCTCCTCCTCCTCTTCCTCCTCGTCCTCCTCCTCATCGACACGCTCCGCTTCCAAGGCCTTGTTAAAGGCCGTCTGTGAGAAATTATAGATGTCACGGTACGTGCCATGCTTCAGACGTTCCATCAGCGCCTTCTCAATATGATTATCAATCTTGGCCGCCACCAGAGCCTTCTCTTCACGCCTAGCCTCACGACGCTCGATTTTGGTGGACAGCGGAACAATCAGCTTCTGGCGCCTCAGCTTAAGCTTGCGCATTCGCATTAGATACTGGGTTATCTTGAGGTAACGCTGCTTGTTCTTGGCAATCATATATTTGGGCCAGAAGACCAGATTCTCATTGATCTGTTCGATGGCCTTCTCAAAGTTGCGCGACAACTTGATCCGTTCCCACATCTTGCTGGGCATATGGCATCTTTCCGCCGTTTTGATGAACAAATAGATGATGCCCTTTTCCTCGCGAACGGTTGCATACTGCGAGTTGGCCAGGGGACAGGTGCGTCGGGTGCAGAGACCCGTCAAGTTGTACTCATGGCGGCAAAAGGTGCGAGTGTCAGTCCTAAACAAGTTCAACATGAATTAAAATGCCTATTTTGACAGTGCTTGGTTCAGTGTACGCTCGAAAAAAACACTTATTTCTATTGTTAACACACTTTGGTGTTTTAGTTTTATGTCTTTTTCGAACGAACACTGTATTTACACATTTAAAATTAATGAAAACCCACTTGACTTTGTGCGAGCAAAACGATTTGTTGATAATGCTCCAAACCACCTACAAACGAATAATAATAATAATTAGGTTTTAAAGTATAGAATTTACATGGTTTAATACAACTCACATCGTCGTGCTGCATGATGCGGCGGCTTAGTTTTTTTTTTATTTAATATAAAAATATTAAAACACGTGCAACGAACGCCGCGTTACAAAAACACATATGGTTGCTTGTTATCGATAAGCATAAGATATCGATTGTGCTATCGATTATCATGTTACACTGAACACCAATGTTGCCAATTTAGCTATTTTCCCACTAGGTCTAGCGTTTTTCAATTGCAAATGCGGGATAATTTGTAATCTAGCGGCTAGCGGGTTGTTACGCTTTATGATGCCACAGTTAAATACTTTGTAGTATTTTTCCTATGTTAATGGCAAAAACATTGATATCAATTTGATCGTTTTCAACTATGAAATCAATTTAATCAAATAAGTATGTTATAGAAGTTTAACAGAAGACGAGATGTTTGCCGAACTTAATAACATCTCAATAATATTGGATACTTTAGCGTTTTTTTAGCGACCATAATTTTTTTGTTGCTTTTTCTAGCGTTTTTCACAGGCCAGTTTAGCTATTTTATGTCCCAAAGAGTTGGCAGCACTGCACCCTGTTTCAGGCCATGCAGACTATCGAATGCGATTATATCGGTGTTATGTTGGGTTATGTTCCCCCGCGCGCAAAAATAAAAAAACCGCATTCCGCAGAACCGGCGTCACCTTAAGTGAGGTAAATATAGCCGGTATTACGGAGCACTTGTGGATGAAGAGGACTCCGGCAGCAGCAGCTCTGTATAGATAAGATGTTCGACCAACTGTTGCCGCTGGCGGCCACAGGGCTGCCCATTCTGGCCATTATCTTTGTGCTCGGTCTGACCATTCATAAAGGCTACACCAATATACGGTAAGGATACGAAAGCCCCCCCACTTAAGCCCAAACTAAATCCGAAAACATCCACAGATCCCGCTACAATGCCCGCGTGAATTGCTGGTTCTGCAGCGTGGACACAAGCGTTCCCTATGCCGAGCGCAATAGCTGGAACTGTCCGCACTGCGAGCAGTACAATGGCTTCACCAAGGATGGCGACTATAACCGGGACATGACCTCGCAGCGGGACTGCAGCCAAATATCGCAGAAGAGCAGCTCTCATGGCAGCTCCAGCATCTGTGCG
Source organism: Drosophila trapezifrons (assembly GCA_018874455.1). Lineage (NCBI taxonomy): Eukaryota > Metazoa > Arthropoda > Insecta > Diptera > Drosophilidae > Drosophila > Drosophila trapezifrons. The sequence continues at coordinate 6,005 of JAEIIF010037582.1, forward strand.
AACTCCTACTACGCGGATGTCCTGGGCCCCGGTCCCGGCACGGCCATGATGGCCAATAATGGCCTGTGCGATCAGTGCAACGAGGCGCAGCGCCTGAAGGTGGAGAAGCTGTCACAGTTTGAGCCCAAGAATGAGGGAAGGTTTGATCAGGAACTGAAGGTTTATAGGTGAGGAGGAGGAGGAGTAGTCCGGCTACAAGAATTAATGAATTAATATACACTAACTCTTTGCAGAGAACGACTGGAGCAGCAGTTCCGGCTGTGCAGCAGCTGTGAGCGGCATGTGAACAAGGTCCTTCACGAAAAGAAGAAGATGGTGCTGGGCTCCAAGTTCCTCAACTTTATAATCAAAGGAGCAGCGCTCCTCAAGCAGCCGTACATCAATCGCCTGGCCACCGCCCAGAGGCAGCGGAAATTGCAGCGATATCGCCATGTGATGACCATCCTGACGAGTCTTAACATTCTCTGTCTGCTCTGCCGCCTGCCGCTGGCAACTAGTGAACAATTCACGAATATCCTAGGACAATCCATTGGCTCAGCCTTTTTTTACGCGTACTCACACGTCTTGACCCTGATCCGAGTCCTCGGTTCGGCTGTGATGGGTACTCTCGCGGAACAGCGAGACTGGACGGCCAAACTGATTTTATATTTGACCACCTTTGGCAAGCTCTTGCTGTATTCCGTGGGCCTGAGCCACCAACAGGCCCAGCAGGCCACCTTTACCTCCTGTTTTATTAGCATTTATCCGTTTGCCATGCTGGCGCTTAGTTTCCTCCACAAGATCAACGATGGCCTGAAGTTTACGCGCTTCACTGTCATTCTGCTCCTGTGGAGTGCGTACGCCAAGGGTATCTCCTTGCTGACACCGCACATAGATGGCATCACGTTTATAGTGAGTGAATATGTTTATTATTTGAGATAATTAATACACAATAATCTTTTCTAGCTGCTGGGCAGTGTGATCACCATCGGGTTGCTGGTCACCAATCGCTCCAATCTGCTCAGACAAGCGGCGGCCCAGGACGAGTCCGCCGGCGAGAGTTTCCATCGGCTGTGTGCCGACGAGTGTATCAGCGACGAGGAGACGCTGAGCATGCTCAGCCAGCAGCTGAGTGATTGCAGCAATCTAACCCTGCGCTCCCCCACGGTTTGCCAGTCCCCAGCACCGACGATCTCACAGCGGACGGCGAGGACCCAAGTCCCTGCATCGTCCATGCTCTCACTGGACTCGCTGCACCTTTCCAACCAGCGTATGACCGAACACCAGGCGTGGCGTTCAAATTATGGCGGTGGCGTTGCAGCAACAGCATCCACAGTGGTCAGCGCCGCCCCGCCCGTGCATACGCAACACCAGGCCATGATGTTCCAGCAGAAACAGCAGCAGCACATGATGCGACAGTGGAATCGGGTCGGAGGAGCCAACGGCCAGCGGGACTTTGCGCGATCAACCCAAAGCCTGCTGATGCCATCGCGTCTGCCGGCTGGCATAATGGGTGGCAGAAGTAGCGGTTTGGGCGGTGATGTCAGTGCCTGGTTGGCGGCCAACCAAAGCATGAATCAGGATCTACGCACCGCCAGTCTAATGCCTCACCCTCGCCTCTACCCGAGCTACGAGGAAAAGCAGACGCAGCTGACGCAGCAGCTGTCGCGCACCTCGTCACAGTCCTCCGGCTTCGAGTCGCATCCTAGACCCGAATCCTTCCCGGGACCAACAGCAGCAGCAGCAGGCGCAGGTTTTCCGTTTCGGGATTATAATTGTTCGGTTGCATCGCCGCCGCCACTCTCACCGGCGGCGGCCAGTGATTACCAGTTCGTTCGGTCCACGCAGCAAACCATGCAGCCAGGCGATCTACTAAGAAAATGGATCGATGACGGGGCCAGGGCGCCACACCATATCCACTGAGGAGAGATTATACCGTATATATAGAGAGAGAAAGAGAAAGAGAAAAAAAGGAGGTGTAGAGTTTTCAAAAACTGAACTCTTTTTACAGTTTTTTCTTAATTTTTTATTAGGATTAATTAGACTTTATTCTGCAATATTTATAACACCTTGTTTTGTTCACCAATTGTTTGTCAAACCGCCGGCTCAGGGTCAGGTTGAAATAAACCTAGTGTTATTAGGAGGAGGCTCTCGTGTGTTCAGCTAAGGAAATAGGAATACAGTTTAGGCAACAAATTGTATATTATAACCCCTAGTGCTTAAGTATTAATCTAATTATTTGATTTTTTGTAGAAGTTGTAATAATTTATGGAAAATAAAAGTTAATTGAAGTTTATACATATATAAACTGTGCAGTTTTAATCATCGGTTAGAATATATAATAATAATTTGTATAATATATTGGAGAGAGTAAAGTAGAACAAATAATATATATTCCGAGGAGAGTTATGAGTTCTTCCGAGAGATACATATAATAACCACAAAAACACAAAAAAAAACCGGAATCGCTTTCTCTTTCTTCGCTACTTAAATAAACTTATAAGCTGTTGTTGCTGCTTTGCTTGTACATTGCAGGCAAATCAGGGAAGAGGGAGCGAGAGAGAGATAGGAGTTAGACCCATGCGCCAAGGATCTTTCCGAGAAGCAAACAGCCTTAAGAGAGCGAAAATTGCTCTCACACTTACAGCGAGAGCGCATTGAGCGGTTCCAAACATTTTCCATCCCAGTGCGCATTCCGTTCGAATAATGACTCAACTGTTTTGGGTCTTTTTCAAAGATTTTTCATATTTTATTCACATAAAAAGAGATAACACGAGCAGAATTCATATATTTTTCTGTAGACGACGAGGCGCTAACTCTCTCTAGGAGTCTAGACAAAGCAGCAGCTAATCGGTGTCGGTGTAAAGTAGATCCTATGTAGATCAAAATGTTTCACAATGTCAATTGATACGTATTGTGTCAAGTACAGTTTAGAGGTTACAGTTTACAGGTTACAGGTTACTGTTACAGTTTAATGTTTTACTGTTACAGTTTAAAGTTTACTGTTACAGTTTAATGTTTTACTGTTACAGTTTAAAGTTTACTGTTACAGTTTAAAGTTTACTGTTACAATTACAGTTTCAGGTTCCAATTTACTGTTACAGTTACAGTTTACAGTTACTATTACAGTTTACAGTTACAGTTTCAGGTTCCAATTTACTGTTACAGTTACAGTTCACTGTTTACAGTTTACTGTTACAATTACAGGTTTCAAGTTACAATTGCCCCTCATCGGGGGGATCTCAGTTTGTCAGTTTTGTCGGTTTTTTTTGCCAGTTTTTGAATTGGTTTTTACTCGGTTTTCAGCTTCTGCACTTTGGGCAATAAGAACATCAAAAATACATTCATTTTATTCATTGTAAAGTTAGATATATATATGTATATGGGGGTGTGTATATATATAGCATAAATTATGTATGTATAAGTGTATAACATTTAACACTAATTATATTCTTAAGCGCTGGCTCTTCGCATCTCTCTCGCTCTGCGTCTCACTTGCACCTACATACTTCTATATCTCGCTTCCGTCCGCTGACTCTCCACTCTCCACTCTCCACTCGTAACGCGTAACATTTAACATTTAATGAGGAATATGCAATCTCTGAGATTGTTTAACACATTTATCGACGACTCGCACGAATATCTCTATTATAATAGATTACGTATGTCAATCAAATTGTTTTTAAAGTTTACTCAAGGATTACGTTACTAATACCAAGAAAAAAAAAAAAAAAAGACATATATAGTGGTATATATATTAGTTATATAATAATTGTAGCAGCCTGTTGCTTTCTTTGTTTGTTGGTTCTCGTCTTCAGTTTTAGTTTTCATTGTTCTTCAGTATATATATATCCTTGGGAGTGGGCGAAATTCGTGGTTGGAATAGGTATTTAGGTATTTTGTATTTGTAAAAATGTTTATAAATAGTCGGTAAATAGTGGTAGTAGTATTACAACAAATGCAGATATCTTTCCAACGTTCTTCTCAATGACCTTCATTGTTATTTCTTTTTTTTTGGGGTTTTGTAGTGAAGTTATTTCCTCATCATAATTATTATTATTAATATTCTAACTGCTACAATTAAATCGGTTTGTTCTGCTTCAGTTTCAGTTTCAGTTTCAGGTTTAGTTTTCTTTTTTCGCGGCTTCTTAAGTTCGTATATTTTGTAGTTGGTAAATGGTCTAGGATAATTCCGATATATCTCTGGGCTTAGTTACAACGCTAACACATAACAACTACTCGTCAACATTAAGGGGTATTCATTATAATAGCGATATAGTTATATTTATATAATAGTAGTTGTAATAGTAATAGTAATAACATTAGTTCCTTTTTATTTGTATTTGTGTGTTTTGTGTGGTTCTTCCTCCTTCTTTTATAATTTAAAACAAAAATTATGATTAAACCATAAACAAAAAATAATAATTGCATATTTTCTTTAAATCAACAAAAGTCTTTTGGAATTTCTCGCATATTCATTATATTATTCGTAGCTACACATAATATGTATTTGTATTTGTTTTTTTTTTTTTTGTTTATAAATTATTAACTGTATATAATTAATTTCTTTTCGTGTTTGTTTTTTCCCAACAAAAAAATTGTTAACCTAATTTTAGTGCCCAAAACATTTGAGTCTTAAGGCAATGATTAAAAAATAAACGTAACTTAAATTCTCAAACAACAAAAAAAAAAAAGGAAATTTACAAATCAGACTTTATTATGAAAAATTAGGTTTTCCAGGGATTCCGAACTATATTATTATTTATATTTTTCTTCAGCTTTTCTCTATTCATTTTGCGCTTGATATTTGATTTCCAAATTATTTTCGCTTTCGGTTTTTCCCTCATCATTTTCAGTTATCATCTTTTGCATTCTTTCCGTTTTCAATCTTAATTTTTGTTTGTTTCGGGTATTGTTTCGAAGGTTTGTAGGATATATGGCAGTCGTTATCATTTTTGTTTTTATTTAACCTTTTGAGATAATTGTTGATTATTTCGTTCAAAAATCATTATTAAACTAGAGAAAAAAAAATAATAAGAATGCATATAAAATAATGTTCATTCCCTAAAAGGTAAATTATGTGTGTTTTGTTGTGGATTTCTTTCACTTTCATTCACTTTCTTTCCCTTCTACCCATCTTCGTATCCACTTTCTTCCAATTTTCCAATTTTAACTCCATTTTTAACTTGGTCAAAGAGTTGGTCCACCATTGAAACCGTTAGTTAATCCGTCTAACAGTGTGTTTCTATAGCTATACATATATAGGTATATACTTAACTCTAAGCCTGTGTGTAGGAGTAACATATATTGTTATAGTTATTAAAAAAAAAAAAAAACAAGTCCACGTAGTTTAATTTGTTGATCTGCGGAAGAGCCGCCGTTTAAACTGAAAGGGAAAAAGAATCATTTCATTAATAAAGAAAGAAAGTATTTGAATTATTTAGAAAGTATTTTAATCAATTAAGCTTTCTTACTTGTTTAGCTTTCTTACTTGTTTAGCTTTCTTACTTGTTTAGCTTTCTT
>JAEIIF010037610.1:0-19517 GCA_018874455.1 Drosophila trapezifrons
TGATGTACATCAACCATAGGATTTTACGTAAGTGCGAGCAAGACGGCTTTATACGCACTTACGTAAAGTCCTATCGTTGCTGTCAAATTTCTCAAATGAAAACTCTAAAACTTGTACCCTGTGTCATGACACCATTAGGAAGTATGCTCTTATTTTTCATGAGATTTACTTTATATTTCTGCTCCATTTCTTATTTTTATTTATTTTTTTAAATTTTATATTCAGTTCTTTAGTTGTTGATATATTTTTCCCTGAGTGTGTGCTACGGTTTTGTTGGTCCTGCAGGATTACGCACCGGTTTACAAGATGCGGCCGGGCCACTTAATGATTTCCACTTATGCATTGCAGACATCATCATCGCCATCGCCATCAGTACCATCATCCTCGAAAGCGGCTGAGGGCCGAGCAGAGTGCATTCGAGGCTCACATCAAGTGTCCGTTCGTGTCTCTCTGCACTCCGTGTCCTGTTGCTAATCTATATGTAAATTTTTGCAACACAGCCGAGGCAGCTTGCCGCCCAAATCGGAGCTGCAAATACCGAAGGAAATCTGCGGATAACTCCCCCACACATGACGTCATGCCAAGTGTTTGACAAATGGCTTAAAAGGGCTAAGACAAAAACGCAGAGAGTGCCGGCCGGGGGGAGTGGGAAATGCTGACAACATACTAAAAACTTGACAAAGTGTGCTGGCAAGTGTCAGGCCCAGGACCCACGTCCTTTGCATATGGGTGTAAGTGTGCGTAAAAGATAAATAATCATGTGATATCATCGCCGAGGCGTCGGAGTGAACCTTTTAGCCCCGTCACCGACGGACGGCGCCAAAAATTAATTTCATACATTTTAAAATTTCAATTTATTCAGCTTTGCACGAACGCGCAGCGTCTTCAAGCAGACAATGGCTTGCAAAGGGCACCCCCTCGGATTGCGGAAAATGGAAGGCCCCCGTCTTCCTGCCGGAAAAGCCAGCACAGCCACCCCCCCTCGGCCATGTGTGTGTCCGCATTTGGCTTTTGTTTTTCTTCAGCTCGTCCTTTTTTCACACTTGTCACTTGCATTTTTGACATTTCAGTTAGCACGGGGACGGGGAAAGAATGATGATGACTTCGCGAAGAAAAGGACAATGGTGGGGAGTGTGGGTTGGGCGGAGAGGGGTTGCCGGGGGCGGTATGTGTCAGGTCCTTAATTAATTATGTGTACTTGTATGCACAATTGCAATGACAGTTTGCCGTAATGTGCAGAGCTGAAAGGATATTTAAACTTAAAGCAAGTAGCTGGGAAATGGCTGGAAGATTTAATGTAATTATTTTGAGTCATAAGGGAAGAATTATGGTAATTATATTTAAAATTTATGTTATTAACTTAAATATTCTACTTACAAACTTTTGTTGTATTTATACAGAAGAAAGTGGGGATAAGAATTCAATATTTATTTTGAGAAATCTTCATTAAGAAATAAACTTCTATTTACTTAAGGAAAAGTTATTTTAAACAACCTTTATTTTATATTAGCACAAACAAAAATATTAATAAGTAAGTATAAGTATTAACATTTTAATTAATATATAAAACAGATTTTTATTTTATTTTGTATTTTTATTTGTTTTATTTAAATCTTGTGTAATTATTTTGCATTCATTATATTTAAATATAAACCCTTTTCCACTCTTCTGTATCCTGAAAACCTCTCTAAAATCTTCCCAATTTGTTACCGGTACACACAAAGTTTTTATAGCTTTTTGATTAGTTTCTGACCCGACAAGCGAGTGCCGAAAAAATCCACTGGGAATCGCCGTGTCCTTCCCGAGAGAAGTCAATTTAAATTAAAAGAAGCACGCGGAGCTGCATATTGAAATGTCCTGAGTGAGAAATACTCCCTCCGTATCCCCATTCCTCCTCCTAGAGGGAGTTGGAAGGGGAGATGGACGACACCCGACAAAAGTTAAATTGCAGGTATTTAAGCATTTTATACAAAATTCATCATCATCATCTGGCGGCACTGGCGGAGTTAATGAAGAACCACTGCCCGAGCTCCTCTCCCTCCACTCCGTCTTAACCCCTGACTGGCTGAGCACTTTCGTGTGCATTATTTAGCACCGTGAAAAAGTTCATAACTGCGCGCTGCGCTCGTGAATTGTAATTTTTCTTCAGCGCTTTCATTACTTCATCACTCGGCGGTGCGAGGAATGAGGAAAAGTTTTCCGCATCGGTCTGCGAGCCATTTATTATGCCATGAAATTCGAGGCAAGGCAAGGCAAGGCGTCTTCCCTGCCAGCAGCTACTTCACTTTTATTATTTTCAAGTTAATGTTCATTTATGCTGGTTACACCTCGACTTTTCGAGCTTTTGTTTAATTAGACGGTGTGGATTTTATTTAGAGAACGCTGAAAGCGGCGGAGTGGTTAAACCGGAGCGGCGGAAGACGACTCTACCAGCTTTTAGCATTAGGAACTTATCCAGGTTGTTTGTGTTTAATTGCGGAAAATGGCAGAGGAAATTCGTTTAGGGAGTGAATGGGTTAGCTTGGGAGCTTGAGGTTTTCATTTAAGTTTGGGAAAGGGGAATTGGAAGGGCTTTAATCATGAATAAGTATACGATTTCAATTATTGAGAGAAGCTTACTTAAAATATCAAGCTTACTCCAACTTAGATCCCAAATGTTCGCCCCAAAAACACCCATTTTCACGCTTCCATTACCCATTGACAGTTTCGAAAATGCAATGGCAAACAGACAAAGCAATAACAGTGGCGAAGCCGACAACGTGACAACCGAAAAGAACAGTGACATAAACATAAAATTTTATGTTAATGGCCGATGATGAAAAGTCCAACAAAATGGCAACGGCTGTGGCAAATAAATAATTACCATAAACAGCAGGCTCTGCCAGGAGGCTCTCCGCCAGCCCTTCCGCCATTTGAATGCCACAGGACTCGCAGGTTTATGCAGTTAATGTCATTTGGCATTTATCAAATGAATCTGCTCTCCTGCCGCCCGACGTAGGAGATTTTTGTTTGGGAATCGGAACTCAGTTTGGGCTGCAGGACGTGTTGTAATTACGTTTGCACTGCTCCTGATGCCACTCCGATGTTAATTCAAATTTACGTTAATGGAAAATCATTACGCACAAATGTGTAAAGTGCACTTTTCTCCCCAAGCCCCCGTTGCAGCGCTTTTGTCAGCGCCGCCTGTGTGTCCTGGCTGGTCCTTTTTAATGCGTTTTTCCTTGATTCGGCCAAATGAGACTGAGACTTCGATTTTAATGAGCTGCAAGTGCAGTCAGAGGAGACTGACGACGTGTCCTCAGACTGATAAGCTGCAAAAAGGCCGAAAAGTTCATTTGTGATTACACAGAGGAAAAACAGGGGAACTAAAGCTAAACAATTATACCTGGGAGATTATTCTTGAAGCTTTTTTTATTCTATTATTCTGACAAATAAATTAAAAATTATTAACACTCAAGCAAGTAATATTTAATATTTGAAATATTTAATTTAAAATATATTTTTATCAGTGCCTTAGATCAAAAAGAAAATTCAATTAAAATTCCCCTTTACCTTCCCTGAAGTGAGCTTAAAGTCTCCAGGATATATCAGTTCAAATAGTTAATCCACTCGATACGCAAAGGGATATCATCTTAAGCCCGGGATCCTTGGGGGTTCATAAACTGAACCGAACTGAGCTCAACTAACTCGACTCGACAGCAGCTCACGTATCCCATTTTCCGGGAAATGAAAAACGGAAAACCACCGAAATAGTTGACTTGTAAAATTTTACAACACCGTAGCGTTTCCGTCAAGTCTTAAAGGTTTTAGTAGCTAAGCCATCCCGGAGGATTCTGGCCAAACTGCACCTTTCGCCGCTTGTGGCTTATGCCATTTAATATGCATTTTGTGTTATATTTAATATGCACAGAGAGAGGAGCGAGCAGGGCCAACTCAAATTGCAGCTCTCTGTGCTCGTCTTGGCCTTAATGTGCTTTTGGGAATACGAGGTACGGTTAGCAGACCGAAAGACGTTGTGTCGATTCCGTTCCCTTTTTGGCATTTCACTTTGGGGCATTGTTACATGCGAATTTCTCGGGCTCATTAGGAGGACTCGGTGCACCAGGTTGGCCCATCAAATTGCTTGCAAATTGCCTGGAAATTGGTCCCCAGCACTACAGTCTGCCCCCCGAAAAGAGAACAGAACCGACTTTAACGAAGCCATCGAAACGGGACAGTCCCACACTGCCGTGGCCCATAATAACCCTTCTTTAAGATGGCAAAACGCCCTTAATCAGCACAGCGGGCAGTTGGCATCGGAATCAAGATGGAACTCAACTACCCCAAGCATAAATCTATTGTCCTAGGTCATTCAACCTCGGTGCCGAGTAACCTCAACCTCATTCCCATCCTCATCAGCCGCCTCAACCTTCAGAGTCCCGCAGTTGCAATCTCGAAAACGCATGCGAAATGCCATTCTGCGTTTTTCTTTCTATTTTTAGAAGAGTGTGGTATATGGGTATATGTAATTGTTTTAGAGGTTTGTTTTTACCAAAGATAATTGTATTAAGATATTAAAAAAAAACATTTTTTGAATGTCTTTATATGTTAGGAATTCTTTAGAAGCAAAGAACATTAAAAATCTACAGAAAAAAAAGAGAATTTTTATTTTATATAAGAAAGAAAAAGGTTTTAAACATTTCCCTTCACAAAAGGGTGTTTGTTTTACAAGGAATTCCCAAAATAATAATACTTTCATACCAAACTAATATAATATTATCCAAAAATCTAGTTTTAAAGGGTGTATCACAGTCATCATGAAGCATAACCGTCTTTCTTGTTTTTATTTTATATCCGCGATGCGATGCGATGCAGCATAAAATGAGCAGAGTGTCGAAGGGAAGGGCAGCGGATGAGGAAACTTTTCCGCTGCAGCATAAAATCAAATAAATGCGGGATGAGAAGTGCAAGCGAGATGTGGATGCGAAAGCATAAAATATATTTTTATGTCACGTTTTTAATGACATTTGTTGCATTTTGCACTTGGCGGGGAAAATGGCAATGGGGCCTTCAAATCCCTTGCCTGCTCTGCCAGTATTTTCCACAACCCCCTATTGTGCGTAGGCGTCTGACCGTATGTGCGAAGAAAAAACACGTGGAAAAGTGGAAGTGCCAAGTCGAGGCGAAGGCAAGAAAAAGTTGCACTGAAACTGAAACAAATGGAAGGCGCCTCGGGGCGAAAGACTCCGGAAAATCGGAGGAGAGTCGAGCAACAGGCTGTCAGTTTGACAGGCACTCGTTGATTGCAAAAGCGCCACTGACAGCTGTCATTCGCACGGCCTTTTGCACGCTTTTAGCCAAAACAAAGGAGGTGGAAAGCCAGCTCCATAAAAGTGCAGAAAAAGTATTAAGCAAAAAAAAAAAGGAAGCATTGACAGCAAGGTGCAATGGTACGGCAGAATAAAGTTGCTAATAGGCTTCTACTAGGCTGGGGCCTTTTGTACTAAAAGCTAAAAGGGGTGTCAGAAAAATGCGCAGAGTTCAAGAGCGCTTAGCAAAGCTCCCTCGAAAGGGGATAGAAATTATATGTGAAAGCAGAGTTAGACTAATCGGGGTACTTCTACTTCTTAATTAACTTATACAAAAGAGGAAAATGTAAATACTCCGTAGTGTAATATTTAATGATGTTTAAAAGGAACTAGATATAGAAAGTCCTAAGGTCCTTGTTCCATTTCATCCCCAATTTGGTAAAACCTCTTCTTCCCTTCCCTGATCATCGATTATCATGTCATTAACTATTAAAATTGACAGACTCTTCCCTGACTGACAAGTTGTCAATACTATGGAGACTTTCGAGCCTAATTAGCAGCAATTGAAAAATCAAATTGCCAGGGCTTTAGAAAGTGACTCAATTCCGTCTTGGGCGACGCCTACGAAAATGCGTTCATGCCTCAGTGGTTTTCTCAGGGCCACAGGACTCGAGTGTCCTGCGCTCCAGCGAGTGTCCATCGTCCAGTGGCCACTTGAGCTGTGCTTTCTGCTCTATTGGCTGCCATTTGCGACACGCTCCGCTGGCTACGAACTGCGACCGCAGACTGTGCCCAGGACTGAGATTTCCAGGAAGGACCTTCGGCTTGGGGACTCAATGATGTAATTAGGTTTGAAAATTTGCTGATTGTCGATTTGTTGTATTTGCGGTGCCCAGACGGAGCAAACTGCAATTATATGCGCCAATTGTCAGTTTGGTTACTCCTCGTTAACTTATTTGATTATGGGCTAATTTTGCCGACTCCAGAGAGACATTGGGGAAGTGAACAAAGGTTGTCTTGGATGGGTGAACGAGCTTGAATGGGTTTTATGATCAGGGAGGTATTTGTTTCTATTTAATAATTTAAATTAAATATTTCTATTCATCTATTTTATTTTATTAAATTTTGTTCATTAAATCAAAGACCGCAAAAGGTAAATATAATCTCCACAATAATATCTACAACATGTTCTTCTCTGATTTAGGAGAGTTAATAAAAATATCTTGCAAAAACTGAACCTAAATAAGCAAAAGTAATTTAACTTTTCTCATTTTCGCTGTAAGCTGGCCAAATTCAACTTGGCCACAGCTCCCTTATCGACTGGGGACAAGGATCAGCCAGCTGAAACAGGAGCAGGACCAGAACGAAGGCGATTTGATGAAGTGCACACCAAGTGTACACATGTGGCATATTGACGGACTGGCGGAGGACGGACGGACGGAAGTGTCCAGGGATCCAGCGAAAACTATGCAAATAAGGAAGGATACGTCTGGATTCAAGTCGGGAGTCGGGAGTCGGTGCCGTCTCAGTCTGCTTGGCTCAGGTCTGCCTTCATTTATCTTGGCTTATTAAATTGAATATATGGCTGACTAGAAATACACACACACATTCGAGTATCCCTTGGCATGGCAGCATTGTTGTGGCGTCCCTTTCGGGTCCTTTTAAATGCAAATTAGCTTTTTGACTTTTTGATGCGACCCAGACTCGATTTAGATTTATGCGGCTTGATAAATTGTGGCTACACTTAATGTGCGCATACGGTGTGACATGTCCTTTTCATGTCACTCGCCAAAAAGTTTCCCAACTCCCCTCCTCCTCCCTCCCCACGATCCTTTGCCGTTTCCATTCGAGTTGACATGTCGAGTGGTTTCGTTGGCTTTTCAGTTTCCCAGTTTTCCGCTTTTTGGGGTCCTCTGCAGAGGTTTTGCCTTTAACTTGCTGACATTTTTGCACGCTTGACAAAAACAGCGAACGGAGTTGGCAATTTTTTGGACTGCCACTGCCACTGCCACAGTCACGGACTCGCCTTTCTGGCCACGATGCTTTCTGTGGTCCAGCTTTGTAATTAGTTTTGCCCAGCCCGGTGAGTTGGGTTCATAACGTTTGATGAGGGTGGCAGCCTAAAGGACTGGCCTGGGAACTCTCCTTAAAAATTGGGTTCAATAGGGAAATGTAATGAGACTTTTCGATGATTGCTTGGCTTGATAACAAGGCTGAAGAGGTTTTGTGAGGATCATTTGGGTAATTAAAGCTGTCTTTTAATACTTTCTGGTATTAATGAGCTTTTGTTTAGAATTTTCTGAAATATATTGTAACATACTAGTCTTTATTAAGAAGAAAACTATTTAAATAAAATTCTTAAAATTAAAAAGAAAGATTTAACTTGATAAATTTCGTTTAAAAGATATTTTTTACTTATTTCCACTCCACTCGATCACTTTCCTCCCCTTTAAAATACCTCATATAAATTTCACAATTTTTAGAGACACAAAACTATTCTCAAACCGAAACCAAAACATTCCCACCAATCCAACAATCATAGATTCCCCCTTTCAAAACATCAAGAGAAATCAATTACGATGCCTTTCTCATTTAAATTATAACACTTTCCCATGAAATTCCTGGCCAACGCTCCTCCTCGATCAACTTCTCGTAATCGCAGTTGAAAAGCGAAAGGGCATTTCGACATTTTAAACCTTCCCCCAGACGGAAACTGCAACCGAGATTTCACCAAACATTTTTGTCTAGGTTTAGAGATTGATGAATGGGCCTTGGTGGTGTGCTGGTGCTGCTAGTAGTTCTCCTGGTGGCGGGGGAGTGTTTTTTAAAATTTCTTTGTCAGGCGTAACCAAAGGCAGAGACCCATCGAGTAATACGTCACTTGAGTTGTCAAAAGAGCGACGCCCGGCGAGTAGAAAAACGTGTCCGTGTCCCGGAGTTTCCTCTCCGCACAAGTTCCTGTCGATCAGGCGGGTAGCAAGTTGTTACATTTCAACATGTTTCGTCACGCCTGGGCATTATTTTGATACTTGTATATCGAAATTATATTTATAAAAATATTTTAAGTAGCGTCTTAGTTGAGGGTTTGCTCAAAACTGTGTAATGGGGGAAACTATTAGTGAAGTTTTTTTTTTGAGGGATGTACAAGATTTTCAATGGTTGTCAGAACTTGGAAATGTCAAAAATGGCTTGATAATTTTTTGTAAAGAATTCTTATGGGAATATCCTGAAAAATATTTATCTCAAAAAATATTTTTATTCTTCCCAGTTACAACCTTTTTAGTGCATTAATTGAAGTCTTTTATTAATTCCTTTTACAACTTTAACATGCAAGAGATGGCATTAATTAGAAAATTGATCACTAAAAGCATGAAATTGACCCATACATTGCCATAATCTCATTAAATGTAATAAACGAGGCAGATATATTTTTCAATAAAGAATAACTCCAATCCGAACCTCTGATAAATCCGGAAAGTAACTTGTCAAATTGATTTAAAAATTCATAAATCAACAAAAACTTGCTCTATTCTCCGTCAAGAGATTGAAAATTAAATTACGGAATGGGATTGGGGGAGAAACCAAGAATCAGGGAACAGGGAGCAGACAGGGGAACCACAGAAACCAAAAACCGAAAAATGTACAAAATGTTAAGCATAGCATAAAATTGTATCGGACACATGGAGAGCGGGGGAAGATTTTGAAGTCGGAGTCAGAAGTCTGCCCACTTAGGACACGAGTATATTCCAAATATAGCAGCCTGTCCTGTTTACTTTCATAATAATTTTGACTCGAAGTCATCCCTCTCTCCCTCCCTGGACATTTTCTGGCTTGGCATGTGCGTGTTGTCTGCTGATGCAATTATAAATTGTTGGATAACAAATTACATGGTTGCGTTTTTCGGGATCGGCATCGGCATCGGACAAGTTTAACGCCCTCACGCACATATGTTCGCTAGCCGCTATCCGCTATCCGAGGGATGCCGGCAGCTTCGAGGGGAGAAGATACAGATACGCGTGGATATAGATGGGGGAGTGCATCTGAGTCGGACATTGATACAGGTACTGGGTACTGGGCCTTTGTGTTGACAACTCAATGCCCCGACATATGTTCAGGTGGGACGAATGCGCAACTGTACCCAAAATCATCCCAAAATGCGGGTGGGACATGCGGACGTCCATGACAATTGTCATTTGGCATTAGTTCTAATAATAAACAGACATTTTCTATGCTTTTTAATTGCCCTCGATTTCCTTTCGCATGTTTGTTGCGCATCAATTTCCGTGGATTATTATTGTTTTGTTATCCTGCAGCTGGAAAACACTAAGAGAAACCCTTATTAGAAGTTGAAATGTATTAAATATATACTATCTAATGATCCATTCTTTAATTCTGGTACTACTATGTTAGTAGTATATATTTTAAGAGTATTAATAATAATATTAATAATAAGTTTTTGCCCAAGTGCACATGGTTCGAGGGTTTATTGAACTCTCCTCCTCAAATCCTCAAGCTCACACTTTCATTACGCAAATGTTACAGGGCAACCGAGGAGGCGGTGGTCCGACCATTTCTCACCCATTTCCCGGATCCTTTGTTTGCTGCCCAAATGCGAAAAGGGTTCATAACCGGCACTTAGCTTCATTGGCCCTCTGTGTTGGCTCTTTTGGCTTTATCGCAGCCGGCCCAGACTCTGGCACTTTGGCCACTCGAAATTCAATTCAATTCGCTTGGTACTTACTGTACGCAGGTTGTGCAAACATTAGAATTAATGAATAACAATAAAACCAGCTCCGGTAGTCTGAAGTGTTGACGGTTGACGTGATCTCTGCGAAAGACACCAAGAATTGGGCTTGATATTTCGGGATTCCTGTATCAAAGTAGATAGATTAGATTTGAACATAAAATAATAAACATATTTTGATATATTTTATGATTTTCTTGATCAATATATGCAGTATATTTATATAAGAATTTTTTATTTAATATTATGATGATGATAATTAGATTACCAAAGTTCTGTAGTATTTTTTTAAGGGAACTGTGAGAATCAAAATTAAAGGATTATAAACTTTTGACTCGGACTACTTGAATACCTCCATGAATAATAATTTCATTAATTATTTGGCAACCCCAAACTATTCCAGAGACAGCAATTAAAATGCCCAAACAAAAGTAGAGTTATTTCTCCACTTTTAATGATCCCATATAATGCTTTGAAATGTGTTTTATGCCGCTCATTAGTTTCGAGGCAATCTTCTATTTAATTTCCATTCGGAATTCCTGCTTTGAGAG
This sequence comes from Drosophila trapezifrons, assembly GCA_018874455.1. NCBI lineage: Eukaryota > Metazoa > Arthropoda > Insecta > Diptera > Drosophilidae > Drosophila > Drosophila trapezifrons. Next base: position 10,584 of record JAEIIF010037610.1, read on the forward strand.
CCATTAAAATTGAGCCATGATGCCAATTTGGTATGATTAAATACGCTTTTGCCCGGAGAGAGAGCGGAAAGTGCATACGTATATGCAAATTAATTACGAAATTTATGATTTCATTTTGCCAAAAGCGACGAGCCCAACATCGCGGATGCGAATAGGCCATCGTCGAGCCTGTGAGCTCCATAAAACTTGGCCGCCTGTCAACTGCAATCGTTGGGAGCGCGGAGAATGGGCCACGTAGGGCACATATGCAAAGCCGTAAAATGCTTTGGAAAGCCGAGCAATTGGAAATTGAAGTCAACGTTTATGACTCTATCCACATCCATATCAGCGGAGGAGACGAGACCCGGTGGCAGTGTCAACGACGCGACGTCTTCCCGTCTGCGACTGTCACGCACATAATTCTCCGCAGTGCAAAAACATTAATTGCGCAATTGTTTAAGGGCAGAGGTTGGAGAAAGTTACTAGGATACACAGAAGAAAAATTGTATAAATAATTCTGAGTGGGGAACATTTAATTTAAATTTAAGAAATCAGGTAGCTTTTTCTTTGGAGATTGAACTTTGATTTCCGAGATAATGTGGTCTGAGCCTAGGGTAAACTTTTATAAAAGCCTTCCTTGCTTATGTTAATCAGAGTTGTTTAAGGATATTTTTCCACAATCCTGTATAAAATATTATATTCTAGAGCTTGCTTATTTATTTAAAATAGTTTTCTAGGCTTTTCCCAATTTATTATGACAAAAGTCTACTCTAATAATAAATAACTCAACTCGTTCATTGTTTTTTTTTATCTTTTAACTAATTGAAGCATTTGTTCGCCCTTTATATTTTCTTAAATAATTTCATTTACCTTTATTTCATTATAATATATGAATTTAAAGCTCCTATTTTTTCCAGTGCTGAGGAAGACGAGTTGAAAAGTTTTAGTATCCCAACAAATGACGTACGATTTGTTCTGCACGAATAAGTCAAATTATTTGTAGACAGCACTTTGTTTTATGTCCTGACAACAAGCCACCTCAACTACTCCCCCAACCACCAATATATCCTCCTCCCACTGCCACCCTCCTTCGAAATCCTAGTTCCTTGGCCAGCTGACGCATCGCACTTCGCCTTGAGCCTGGAGTTTTTTAACGCAAACTATGGAGATGGATGCCACCTCGCGTTCCGTCCCGCTCCTCCTCAATCATGGCGTTTCCACCTGATGCCAGTATGCGGGCTAATTTATGGCCTTGTCATATGTTTGTTTGGCTTTTTTACTGTTTGTTGGTTTTCCTACCCTGGAAGTCATCATTATCATCATCCTCAGCTCTCCAAACACACACCATATAATTTTCCATTTACTGCTAAGTGTTTCTTCTGGGCCTTCTGCCTGCCTGCCCCTGTTTATATTTCATAATTTTCTAAATGACATATTTTTGTTGACGCTTGAGTAGTTTTGTTTGCTTTGTTAATGCAGATTGGTTGGGCCAATCGCGACTGGGAAGTGGAAACAATGGTTAAGGAAAGAGGTGACTTGTAGACATTGCGTGGCAAATTAAAAGGAAATTATTCGCCGATTGTAATGGGTATTTTTATTTAAGAGGCAGAACATTTGCTTAAAGCATTGCAATTTTAATTAAAACTGCGGAGAAGTCTTGTTACTTATAAAACATTAACTCTTAGATTTGGTTAGGTGTCCTCTAAGTATATTATTAATTTAAAAGCAAAGTTGCTTTTTTCACGCTTGATACTCTTAAAAATCCCTGCCTAATTATATTTGAAACGCATTCAATTTACTTTGTTTTCCAAACATTTCTGAATTGAGTTTTTATAATCTTTACAATAATGAAGACGTTTCTCCTGTTTTATTTATTTTTAAACTTTGACTTCTCAGTTAGTAATTATGCTTACTTATGCTTTATAACATTTACTACAAAATAAATATGACCTAAATAACAATAAATCAGTCTTATAAACCATCTTTACCATTTTTTTTATATTTTCTATTAAAAGTAAAGAATAAACTTTAACATTTTGAAGACCGTTACTAATTTTATACCGATGCCAGACAAATGAAAACCAAATGTTTGCATAACTTCCCTGCAGATGATAATAAATTCAAGACATATTCAAAATTATAAATAATTTATAGAAATGAAGGCATAATAACTCGTAAAAGTTTTACAAGCATTCAAAATGTGACGCGCACGGCCATTAAAATCATTTTTAACAACTTTTCCTTGCATGTAAATTACGGCAACACCGTTTCATTCCTTCCACAGGATAAAGCGCGCTTCACGCTTCGTTTGATTTATAGGCGCAGGGTTAACTCTCTGAATGAAGGCCGGATCGGATCATATAGCGGGTGGAGTCGGGATCAGGACTGCATATGTGTAGTACACTTGTTATCGGGCGTATCGCATCCCATCAGAGGACACGGCGGTGCGGCGTCGCACTTTATGTGTTTATTTTAATTTTCAATGTTTCGTCGGACATTTTATGGCTCTCAATTTTTGCGCTGCCTTTACGAGGGCATTAAAATTAAGACAACGGGCAACCAGACAGGAACCAACTCAATTAGATAAAGAGCCCAGTCCAAAGAGGCGTCTGTAAAATTCACTTGGCTTCACACAACACACACTCCCACCCGGAGGAGAAATACACAAATTTCTGGAAGCGTGTTAATTTCTTTTTAATTCCTCCTGCACTCCAGTGAAAGTTCCCCCAGTCTGTTCTCTTTTCGCCGCTCATAAATTAACGTTTAGTTACGCTACATAAAAATCTGTCTGGGACCAGATCTAAGTTTCTGGGGGTTAGAAAAAGGTGGAGTTATACTCCAGTTACTATACTCGTTATATTCGATATATACTCAAGTGGAATTTAGTTTTAATTTAAAGAAAATGCTCAAGGCAAGCTTAAACTCCTATCCAACGAAACCCCCTTTAAATTTCAGTATTATTCAAGTTTTCATTTGATCTCTAAATAGTTTCCACTTATCGCCGCCCAACTAAACCCTCTATAAATACCCAACACTCTCATTTATTTTCTACTCACCATCATTAGTCCCCTTGGCAGCGAGGTCTGTCATTGGCATCATTAGTTTTATTTAATTATGCCCTTCGTATTGATTGCTTTGTTAGAACATATTAACCCCCTCAACCTCAGATAGAAGAAAACTTCCTCCACTCGGGGAAAGTTCAATTAAATATAGCCCCCTTCACCCCTTCAAAAGAAATAAATCCAGCTGTGATTTCGGCATCAGTTTGCGTTAACCGCAAAACCAAAAAATGAGAGAAACGAAATATATTTGATAATGAATAATGATGTTGATTTGACACTCAAATCGAAATCGTCATGGTTCGAGAGAGGGGTCACAGGGGCAGGAGTCGCTACTTGGGTAGAGATCAGATTCAGAATCCAGCAATTTGATTTTAATTTAATTAGATTTCTCCTTTGCTCGGGGATGCCTATTGAAATAGGAATCGTATGATAATTTAATGGAGCATGAAATTCGGGATTTCTTTTCCCCAAAAATACCTGATACGATTTCACAGCGCTGCAAAGTGGCCGCTAATGACGGAGCCTCCTAATGGGAGCATGAACATGAGCATCCTTCGATCGGGATCCCAGTGTGTGGTCAAATGGTTGGCTAATAGCCGTGACAAAGGTCATTACGTGGATCGTGGATCGCTGGGTTGGTATTTTGTCTAACACATCAGGTGCTTCAGTGCAGGTTGCTGAAGAAATACATTATTTCTTACAGCCATTATTTTAAGGTTTATAATTTTAAACTCTCTTCACTAAGTTCGCATAGGAAAATACAAACAAAAATCTGATTATAACCAAAAACACATTGAATTATTTAATGACGTTCTCAGTGTTATCTTAACTCCGGCATAATTTATAAACTTGTCTGCATCGTGTCGACATTCATCAACTCGTCGGGTGTTCCCTCTGCTGCCTTTGAACAACTTCATTAAAATTAGCTCATAAAATTTGCAGCAACTTGTGCTCTCTGTCGCTCCCTTTTTGGCCAGAAATCTTGTTTAGTTTTCATTTATGGCTCAATGGCAGAGCCAAAAATCTTCACCAGCAGCCGGAGGATGTGTTGCCACAGGATCTGCCTCGCATCCTGGCTGACAGACGCACTTCAGCATAATTTGCTGTGACAGGCTTCAGCATTTCCTGGAGCTGCGCTTCCTTAATTCCACTTTACCGAATGACATTTAATATGCAAAGTTTTTGCCAGCCACAACCGAAACCCCTGGAACTGCATCTGGAGGCGGCGTGGAGGCGCGCATATCTTTTGATGACTTTTGTTGATTTTATGCCAACACATTTTGCGGGGCAACTCACACGACTCAGATGGATCTCTGCATGTGCACTGGGAAAATGTTGCTGGAAAAATATACCTTCAAAACATTATCATTCATTAGCTGAACTTAAAATAGTTTTAGTTAATCTTTAGTACTTCTAATACAAATACATAAATAAAATCATTTACAAAAACTCTCAAGGAACTAAGTGGTCAATGGCAGACTTTTTTAATTTGTTCATAATTTTTCACAGAAGAATAAAGAATAAATAAAGCCTGTCCTTGCAGTGTATCAGGAGTCCAAGCTGCTGCATTTTGCCACTAGTCCGGGGGCAGAGCCAAAACAATGGACCAAAACACACAAGTGGCGGGCCATTTGGGCGAGGGCGAAGAGTCTGCGGAATACCCTTTATTACAAAATAGCTGGGCATAGCTTTGCATACTTTACGGCCCCCAAGCATCGTAAAGTTTAATGGCGCCGTTCGAGGCAAGGTTTTCAGCCAGCCGCGCGCAAAGTTGGCTCTTTTGAAATATGAATAGACGCAGGACGAAGACCCGGCTCTTAGCCCTCTAATGCTCGTCTTGTTAAGGAGATTAGTTCCAGCCCCATTTCCCCGGCACTGTCATCAATAAAATTGGTTTATTCAAGTGGCTGCTGGCCACTTTTCAATCGCTATAATTGACAATCGAGAGGATCGCGCCATGTCCTCCAACTAAGCTAAGCACGCACACAAATTAAGCTCGTAAAATTTAATATTTTCGCCGAAAGTTTCAGTGGTTTTTTCGTTAAAGTAATTTATGGCGTGGCTTAGGTGCCTGCATAATTGGTAAGCACTTGTAAGGATAAATCCTTGTATGGGAAACATAAAATTTTACAACAGTTGTTAGGCAAGTTTGCTTTTGTATTTATATAAATACTTGGCTTAAAATATTTTCCAAATTACAGTTTATGGCGGGACTTTGTTGAAGCTTAAAAGGTTTTCCGAGTAAATAATTTTATGAAAAGAAAAAAAAAATATCTAAGATTATATATAAGTTTTTAATTTTTAGAGAATGTTTCTCAATGGTTTAAGCATTCAATGTATCTAATTTGTATTATTAAATTTTAGTTTATAAAACCAAAGATCCTCGTTAGTCTTGAAGTATGTAGTTCATAAGTTACTAAGCTTTTTTCCGCAGTTAACTGATCACAATAACTATAACAACACACTTAACCTTATTTCATTGATTCTTCCTTGATTGTACGCGATTAGGTTATAAATTTACCTTTGGTTTCGTCGAATTCCCAAAACAAACTCACCCGAAAACTCCCCCCTCAATTTTCCCATAACAAAACGAATCGTTTTGTGTTCTGGTGAGTCCACCCTTTCGCTTGGCGGGAAAGTGCCAATCAAATCGAAAAATATTTGGAATTTTGACAAAGGGAAAAGTTTCCCAAGGCGAATTGCGTGCGAGGCAATGAAGGTGATGGAGGTATAGCTCGCTACCAGCATAAAAATGCTGACGACTTATGCCCGGGGGATCGAAATGCGGACTGGGACGGGCAGGAGGTCTCAAGGTGGGCAAGTCGGGAACAATCCATCAAACAAAACGCTGCGCTTTTGATAAGAACGCATCAATAAAGCAATAAAATGTCTACAAATCAAACGATAAGAACGGCAGTTTCGCCAAAGATTCGCCGCCCAGGAAAGGGTTCGGTGGAAAAGTCACGTACAGCACGCACAAGACTATTAATATTAATGGTTGGTTTTAACACATTGGGCGTAGCACTGCGTTCTCTGGGATTTCTCCTGCCTGTCATTTCGTCAAGAAAGCTGTGTATCGTGCTCCTTGAGGAGAGACACTGGGGGAAAATATTGAAAATGTACTTAATTATCAAATATTTTAGAGTATATTTTTTGGAAAGATCATGCCACAATTACACACCAGTTCAATATTACATGTAATAAATGAGTAATATGATATAAACGTACCAAATTTGATATTATTAATATATAAGGTCGGATAGCTATTTTCTTGAATAACTTTTTACTTGTCCCGCTCCCTTATTTCTATTAGTTTTTCGTACTTATACATTTTTCTCAGTGTTCTCGGGGTTTTCCTCAAATTGACATGTGACACCGAGCGAGACCAGAACTGAACCTAGCCAAAGACCTGGGGACCCGTGTCAAAGAGTTTGCCTCTGGCATGACGAAAAATAACAATTCGGGTCGGATCGGGTCGTTGCGGCTGTGATTGGGAATCATTAACATTTTGATAACTGTCGGGATCCATTAGTTATCGATAACGCGGCAAGCTGTGAGGCCTTTAATTGATCTCGTGATCAATTCGCTCTTGCGGTTTTATGTTAATGAAGCGTAATCCCCGTGCTGTCTTTGATTTCGATTCGGTTCCAGTTGGGATTCCATTTTGCCCTTTTTGTTTTTCATTTTTCATGCTTGCTTTTCAATTTGCTCTGCATTATGTTTGGCTGGTTTTGTTGTCTGTGGTTTTGTGTGTAGGATTTTATAACAACAAATGGATAATTGTTTATTGTATTCGTTTTGTTTAAGATAGACTTTATTCTTATTATTATTATTACATTAGCGTTAATTTTTGGTATACTAATTAAATTATTTCTTCTCTTTTTGTGTTTATTGACAGATTACCGACCATGATATTGGAGCCGTTTAAGGTACCGAGAAAAATTAACATGTATTTATTGGTCACTTCAACTTCACTTCTTTTCAACTCTGCAATTTGTTCATAAAACGACACTAATTGATTCTTTTGTAGTAATAATACACTTAAATTCAAGGCTCTAACTGATAAATTAAAATTAAACATTCTTCTTATTATTCGCATTAATTTTGACGAAATTCAATTACTTAAAAAGTAAAAGCGTCTGGCCATCCAGAGAAGTTACACAAATTTCCTCAGTTCGCTGTTAGAAAATGTATCTAACTGAAAAAATAATATATTTAGTTATGTTAACATTCTTTAAAATTAACATGGCATAAATACCTTTGTTCCGCTGAAAAATTTTAAAATCTCTCTGTTTAAACAGAAATTTGCAGAGCTCGAAATTCGGAGATTTAGCCAACTGTCAATTAAAAGTTAAAATAAAAGTAGATATATTCATTTTAAATACTATTTTGAATTAAGAATAATACCTTTTGTAACATAAGCCACTTAACGTTCTGCAATTAAAATAATATTAGTTCAGGATCAGGAATTCATATGAGATATAGGACGTACCTCTTCAATATAACTCGTATAATATATTTTGACAATAAATGGCTCGTACAAGGTGACCTGGTTTTTCTTTAACGTGTCAAAAAATGGGGACCATGATGCTTCAAACAATCCCACATGCCATAACATGGAAAAAATTCGAATTTTTTTGCAGCACGAAATTATTTGGCAAACATCGAGCACGTTAAGGCTGGAGTTCATTATTTCCAGGCTATACAAAGTCATCGACTGCCTTGAAATCCATTTGTTAACAGCATCCAGTCTGAGTTTCGATGATCTCAGGCACACTGAACGCAGTTTTGGCAGATATGGGAAGTCGTAGCTATTAAAACTAAAATAGATACCTAGGTCCAAACTTTCAAGTGTTTCTGCATGCCTGGAGATCCAATCCGAAGAATTGATTTTATCTGGATAGTATTCCAATCTTAAATATTTTAGCTTTGGACAATTTGGCCAGTTAGTTGGTCGATAATCATCATAAGTTATTTGAAAATGATTGAAGTACAAGTGCATTAGAGCAGGAAATTCCCATACGTCCCTACCCTTCCATTGCGAGTAAAGGTTTAGTACATTTGCATCTAAGTCCAAGCTTTCCAATGAATTAGATTGGTTTTCAAACCATGGAAGCATATTTACGTTTGAACAAAACGTTGGTTCTCTTACGGAGAGATGTTGAAGATTTGGACAGTTTGGCAAAACAGAAGAGAGAGTACACTTTATAATTTTCAGCACTTCCAGAGATGAACATGTTTCCATTTCGCCAATCGTTGAAATAATGTTTAGGTTAAAGATTTCCAGCCAGGAAAGCCTCTGTAAGCTGGTGAAAATTTCAGTAATATTTATTTTTACTTTTCTAGCAGCTGAACCTATCTTCAGCTCTTCCAAATTAGCCAATAAAAGTACGTTAGCTAAATAAACAGAAAACACATTTAAATTATTTGCGGACGAACAATTTTCGTGTTGATCGACTTACCTATGTCGAAGAACTCTCTTTCGAAAGACATCTGCACTGTGATTTCGAATACTTTTAAATTGGGAAAATCTGGCAAACAGTGCGTTATTTCATCTGCATCTGCCATACCTTCACAGAAGTATATTCGTATTCTGCTGAGGTTTTTTACTTCGAAAAGCAGTGAGTTTACAAACGTTACATTTTCCTCATTAATTAATATAATTTTTATATCCTTAAGGTGCGGACAATTCTTTGCGACAAGTTTAGATTCCTGAGCATCTAATGTATCCACATCAATTTCTTCCACATAGGAACCGCACAATTGAAAAATACAGGGCCAAAGCTTTCTCGATGGACCCCTGTAAGATATTTGACGAAAATCATTACCACAACTAAATATGAATGCATCCCTTAAAAATGTTGCTGTCTTCGCTAACTGGAGTTTATCCTCA
>JAEIIF010037661.1:0-28096 GCA_018874455.1 Drosophila trapezifrons
AAATCACTAGGGTTTTGAAATCACTTTAAAAGGTATCTAAAAGTATGCAATAAAATATTTGATGCACCAATTTCAGTGCAAATGTAGCATAGTTTTAGACACCTTTTTAAGTGATTTCAAAACCCTAGGGAATTCTGGAGCACCTCCGATAAAGTACCTTTTATATAGCTTATTTTCAATTTTTAATCAACAAAATCCTTTCGGGAAATTATTTTACATAAAGAAATAAATACACTTGGAATTTATTTGGTTTTCCAAATATTTTAAATACCATTTATAGGTTAAACATAAAACTTTACAGAAAAAAAAACTTGTATTTAAATTCTTTATCTTTTAAACACATAAATGCAGTCATTACCTTTCAAAATGTAACTAAATTATATCTTAATGAGTTAAATAAGCCTTTATATATACTTCGAGAGACTTAAACATATATTTCTAACGTTTCCTTAAGGTTTTAAGAAAGTAAAGAATATTTCTAACCCTATCAGGGGTGCCACAAAAATCGCTAGGGATTTAAAATACTTTAAAAGGGTTCTTAAAAGAATGCAGGGCAGTATTTTCGGTATTTTCTTATCAAGTAACATTTTATAGCATACTTTTAGACACCATTTAAATTGATTTAATTTCTGTAGCTCCTCTGCATAATTATTTCTAGCTATACAACTTAAACATACTTAGTTTTCTTAGCTTTGGATTCAATTTTCGACTCTTTCACTCGACTCTTGAAGTGTTTATGGAAGCTATTTACATTATTCATGGGTATAGTCCACTCCTTGGGATTAGAAAGCTTTGTGGGATCAGATGACTCTGAATACTCGGGGATTTCGACACCCAGCAGCTTGCAGACCTTAGAAAAAACCACATCCACATAGCTGGAAATGATCAAGTTGGCCTTTTTGTCGTGCTTTGTGGGCTGCAGATTGCAAATGACTAATTTACCTCCTCGCTTGAGGTTCTTCAGGGGAAGATCGCCACTTGGAACGATTTGCAGAGTGGTTCCCAGAGCTATATTCAGATCAGCGATGGTGGCGTGCATCAAGCCCATTTCGAGGTCCTTCTCCGGCAGATCATGTTCCCAGTCCAGGACGTTATCGTACAGTATTCCCGATCGGCAGCTGCGTCCCTGGCTCTCCAGGGAGGATTTGCAGGGACGGTCCAGAGATTTCTGGCCCACTGTTTCCACGGCAGTGGATCTTACAAACTGACGCCGACATTTCTTACATTGTTCTATGTAAATATTGCCATGTAATTCCGAGAGGTATCGCCTGTCCAGCCCGGATTTCAGGTGCAATCCATCGATGTTCTGGGACACCACATACTGCACGTAGCCGCTCTCCAGCAGGGCTATAATGGCCATGTGAGTTTTGGTGGGTTTTGCCTCATCGAAGGACACATTGAAGTCCGGCTTCTCGCCCTTCTCCTCCAGCGTCCAAACTCCCTTGGGTCCCCGGAAATCGGGTATTCCTGCTGATGTACTGATCCCAGCTCCGGTGTGTAGGACGACATGGCCGGATTTCTTGATTAATTCCGCCAGTTCCTTGCATTTTTCCGCGACTACATCGTCGCTGTCGAAGGTCTCGGGAGCTCCCAGGACTCCCTTGTCGTCGTAGGCTGACAGTCCATCCGCGTAATTGCAGCTCATGGTGTGTTTTAATGTTGGCTTTCTTTAAAAGTTTAAGTATTTTGGCTTAAATATAGTTTTGTTTACGTTTTCTTGCGATCCATGGAAGTTTATTGTTATTCAGTGTGACCTTATATTGCAAGAAGTTAAAAACCAGCGGTATTTTTTCAACACTTCTAAGTATATTCTTAAGAGTTGCTTGGTATATTTGCAAGAGCTGTTTCGGCCTCACTGGTACCGTGGTTCTTCATTATTATATAATTAAACTCCAACTCGATGTGATCAAAACAAACCCTGGCAGCGCGAACCAAGTGTGAGAGAGTGTGCGGTTGTTACCACTGTGAACGATGGTATCGCGGTGACGGACAAATGCCCACTTCTCCACGCACCACCAGCAGCAGCAGCAGCAGCAGAGTAGAGCAGCAACGTTAGCAACATGGAGGACGAGGGCGAAGCGGAGTCCACAGCCGGGCCCAGTCCCACCACGGCGACACCAACTAGAAGGCAGCGCCCTGCCAGCGTGTTCTCGGACCGCTTCTTCGGCTCCTTCCAGTGGGAGGAGTTCGCCTGCGGTTGCGGAGCAGCCTTCGTCAACATCGCCGCTACTTATCCCATCTACAAGATGATCTTTCGCCAGATGCTGCACGGCGTGCCCATTACCTCGGCCTTCGCCCAGCTGCGGCAGGAGGGTCTGGGGTTCCTCTATCGCGGCATGTTGCCACCGCTGGCCCAGAAGACCATCTCCCTGTCCATTATGTTCGGCGTGTTCGATGGCACGCGGCGTTACCTGGTGGAGGACTACAGGCTGAACGACTACGGCGCCAAGGTGATTGCCGGCGTGGTGGCCGGCAGCGCTGAGTCCATCCTCCTGCCCTTCGAGCGTGTGCAGACCCTGCTGGCGGACTCCAAGTTCCATCAGCACTTCTCCAACACACCGAACGCATTCAGGTGAGGGTGGAGAGGGAGCTTCTATCGAAAGCTTACTTACTAATACTTATCCTTATCCTCCCTTAGGTATGTGGTGACTCATCATGGTTACCGGGAGCTCTACAGGGGAATTGAACCAGTATTTTGGCGCAACGGCCTGTCCAATGCCTTCTTCTTTGTGCTTCGGGAAGAGGCCAGTGCCAGGCTGCCAGATAGGGTGAGTATTTGACCCCATCTGTGCCTTATTAATGCTAAAAACCCAACTTATTCCTTACAGAAATCCGTGTCCAGTCGCACGGCCCAGGAGTTCATTGCCGGCGCAGTGATCGGAGCTAGTATCAGCACAATTTTCTACCCGCTTAACGTGATCAAGGTGTCGCTGCAGAGCGACATGGGCCACCGGTCGGAGGGCAGCTGGCAGGCGGCCAAGCGGATCTTTCGGGAGCGCGACTGCCGCATTGGGAACTTTTACCGGGGCTGTGCCTTCAACACCGGCCGCTCCTTCATCAGCTGGGGCATCATGAACACGGCCTACGAAAACCTGAAGAAGCTGATGCGCGAGCAGCCGTCGCAGATATCGCTGGCCTCGGAGTAAGTGGTGGAAACCAAAGCGAGGTGGCTCCTGTACTAGGCCTCACTAAACTAAAAACTAGATAGAAACTAAGCTGATTGTACACACACACAAAAACGGTTACATCTGCCTTTTTAGCTAGCCAATTTTCATTTGGGTTAAGTCTATGTCTAAGTTGCTCGTGTCGAGATCCTAATAGGTGCTGAATTCTAGGTGTTTAATGTACATACACACATCCTATAGGGAGGTATCCTCCCCCATATCTGTATATCTATTCAATTGTCCCATCGGATGCCAAAGGTTTGCATGGGCATGTGTACGAGAGCATTTATCGGAACCCAAATCTACGAGTTTACGGTTTAGTTAGCTACTATAACGAGTTTATGTAAATAATACTTACTAGATACAGTACAATTTAATGGGATTGTGTTGTTTGTTCGCCGCTGATGACTTTGTGATTCACTGAAATTACTAAAAACTGAATAACCTACGCTGTAAATTCAACAAATAAAAAATAAAACGAAAGTGTATTTGTAATTCAAAGTTTAACCATACATTCTTTTGACTTTTTTATACTTATGTGAGTTTTTTCAGCATTTTCGTTGTTAATGTTATCTTTCTAAGAGCTAATCTAATTTCTAGGCGGTAGGGAACGTGTATCACAAGTAAGATTAGAAGGGTGGAGTGCCGAGGGTGACCTAGCGCTTCTTGAGTGAGCTGCGGTAACGCTGATAGAAGTCCTCCATGGCTCTGTACTCGGGCTCCAGTATGTCGGGTATCTCCTTGTCCAGCGATGCAAAGTACACCATTGCCACGGAGCTGCTGCCCCGCAACTCCTGCTCGTAGCGCCGCAGCTGCTGGAAGAAGCCGGAGTTCGGGCGCACCTGCGGCCTTATGGACTGGACGTGCTTGTAGGCCTCGCGGAGACTCATTCCCGCGTGCTTCATCAGGTAGGCCAGGCACAAGCTGGCCGAGCGACTGACCCCGGCCACGCAGTGAATCAGGGAACAGCCGCCGCTGAGACGCACCTCCTCTATCAAGTCGGCCACCTCGTCAAAGTGCTTTGACAGGTCCACCTCCGAACGATCCTGGGCATTGATGCGCAAGTACACGGGACTCCGCTCGCTCGACAGCGGCGTGTCGGGCAGCTCTGGAGCCACATTGATGACGCAGCTCACGCCCAGCTTGTCCATGTAGGCGGGCACCACCGCAGCGGCGCCGCAGAGGATCAGGGAGGGGGTCAGACGGGACAGGCCGGGATAAGGTGTGTGATTCTCAGGACTAAGCTTGCTGGAAAATAATAAAAAGAAGAAGGATTAATTTATATTTGAGTTTTAAGGGGAAAATATGGTAATTTAGATTTTAATTAATTTTTGTTTAAAGGAAATCTCAACTTAATCTTATAATCTAAGCCATTAAGTTAATATCCCCAATAAATGAGCTATTAAAAATCACAAACAAATGAGTTTTATACTTAAAACGGATACTAATACAGTTTATTTATTATTTATTATATATTATTTTATTTATTTCAAAGCTAAACTGTCTAAATCTATTTCGGTGCGTTCTCTTTCATATTTTTATATTTTTGTTAAAAATACTGCGTACTTTTTCGGCTGGATACTCAGGGAAATTTAATATATTTTAATGGGTGGGTTGAAAAACCGATAAAATATGAACATTTCTCAGAGGGAACAAAGGAGGAACATTTGGTGTTAAGCCAAACAACAAATATCGCATAATCAAATGGCAGGTATTTCGTGTATGTATTTTTTTGCGTAGTACTAAAGCTAAAGCTCTCAACATGAAACAGCCCACCAGCAGCAGGGTAATTTTGTGAATGGAAGCTAGAACAACACATCACCCAGCCAGCCAGCAGCCCATCCCTCAACCACATCCCCATCGAGTCCCAACAGATCCTACGTATTTATCAGGCGACGTCATGGTTTTTTAGCGTACAAACAATAAACATATGCCACATATCCACAGATATATACGAATCTGTATCTGTACACCTCAAAAATTTGTTTATAATTAGTTTCGCGGAGTGTATAATAAATGGATGCGAAATGAAAATAGAATCGATCTATAATGGTATTTGGTGAATGCGTAAACAAAGATATTACGTATCCAAAATATCGCACATTGTCTATTATTTCTGAGTGTTTTAATTACAATTTAAGTACAAACTCAATAGATTCAGGAATTTGCCTATATCTTTATATCTATATGAAGTCCGAAAATAACCTTTCTTAGATGTTTTCAATATTATGATCAAAGATTCTTAATAATCCAATATTTATTCACCCTATTTTAGATGAAAACATTCCCCATGCTCCTATATATGGTTACATCTTAATAATTAAAAAATAGAGACATGACATCTGGGCTCTTACGCGCCTCATCCATCAACCCGACCCCTGTCAGTCTCCCCCCTGTCAACACAGATCAAATGGAGGTGGCTAAGACCCCTCCTCTTGGCACCTTCCCGCTTCTTTCAGCACTTTCCAAAAGGGGCTGACACTCAGGAATGTAAATGTAAAATTAAACACTGATCTTATTTTTGCAACGAACTTATTTTACGCTGTGAAAAATATAGAAAAAGTCGGAAATAAAAGGGTTTTCTGGAATAATAATCCTAAGGGATGTATGTATATTATTTTAAAATATATTCTATATTATAATACTTGAAAAGTATGTGAATCAAAGCCTAATTCAATGGAAATGTAATATACCAAGTCTTATTAGTAATTTTTTAGGATATCCCAGGTCTCAGGTCTTAAAAATTTGTTATAATATTCAAAAAATATCGTTTATGCCTTAGAGTTTATTTAAAAACATCAGTTTGTTCTATTATTCGACTTATCTTGATTACGTCTCCTATATCCCTGTAAGAGAATGGCGCTCTCCTGTGTGTGTCACACAGGAAAATATGTCTTTTTGCTTTTATTATATGTTTACGGCGACTTTGCGTCGTCATTAAATAATAATCATGAATTCCGCTGGCTAGTTGCCAAAATTAATCATCGGTCACTTTCACTAGACCAAGCCAGTGGTGGTGGGCATCGAGCAGAAATGTTTTTGATTTGAAAATAAGTGAAATTAAAATATTTCACACCGCCCGCATTTATGGACGACACAATGATTTTGTTTGCCTTTTTATTATTGCTAAATGCAAAAATAAAAGCAAGAACAAATTGTGATGTTTTTCGAAATTCCACATCCATTATTTATGTATCCACTGTGTATAATGGATGAATTCCAAGTCCTTGTCCTCAGTTGCGCAAAATGAACAATGACTAATTTCATTTTAGCAATTATGGTGTCCTTGAATTCAATTGTCAGAGTCAGGGCCTCCGATAAAGAATGCCAAGAATGCGCCAAGAATAATTTGTATAAATTCGTATATATATTTTGCATTTTATTCCCAATTCCGCAACACGAAACATACAGTTCCGACATGATTTCCGCGTTGAATAAATGGGACAATTGCGAAAAAGCAGGCCAAGCTAGAAATATTTACAAACATCTAGAAATACGTATATGTAATGGGTGTTGGAATTCAGGATGGAATTTGGTTCAAAAAACACATCAGATTTAGGAAACGCATGTGGCCAAATTGGGTGCATATGTTGGGGATCGGTCTCTGAACTATTGTGCATAAAAAGAAGCCATAGAAAAGCTATAAGAGTGTTTATGTGCTTTGTATTATGTTTTTCTAGATGTTTAATTTTCAGAGACTTGAAAGATTTTAAAAAAGCCAACATTCCTTTGTATATTTTTCAAAATCGAATATATTTTCTTTGGATCTACGTTTGCTCGAAATTCCCAATATGTTTTCTTTCCAAAGCTTTGACAGTTTTTTATTAATTGATGCTAACAGTGACTTTATTATACAAAATATCAGGATTTTGATTTTCTATTTAATTTTTTATTTATTTTCCTTTTAATATTTATATGTTTTTATAATTTTGAACCATTTAAGCAGCTGCAATATCCATTATTATTTTTGTTTATTATAAAATCATACATAATCATAATGTTTTTTAAGTTTTTAATGCCCGAAAACTCCTGTCAAGTTCTATAGTTTTCAATGCACTCTAATTAAAAGCTTTCAGGGCATGTAATTTCTATTAAATTACTGCGCTTGATACCATTACTCTAATTAATTTTTAATTGAGCACGTCGAGCTGTCGCCCAACCCACCACAAAGGTCCGGGAAAGGTGACATCAGCGCGCAACCTTGACTAAACTGTTAATGTTTGCCACTAACTAAAACGGAGCTCAAATGCCCACCGCAAACACATTAGGCAAGAACAAAATGCTGGCGGTGTACTATATAATTATATACGTATATATGCGTGCAAATGACTCACTTTTGGCGATTCTCGTTCTCGACATTCTCATTATCATTATAGGGGATTCGGATGCCTCCTCCTCCGCCTCCAACTATCAACTCCTGCATGTTTACGTTGCTTGGAATGCGCGCCACTTAATTAAGTATATACGCTCCGCAATAAACAAATTCCGCAGATTCCAGACAGAAGAAATATAAAAACTATTTTCCGCTTGATCTCCGATTCGGCGGTTCGGTAAACAAACTGAAGTTCCTCGGGAATTTGCCGAGGGAAAAGTGATTCTATTCTTTTTGGCAAGCCAGCGACGACTGAGCGACAGCGAACCGAAATGCTTTCGAAAAAACATTTTCAGTTGATGTGGTGAGTTGGGTATTACGGCGCCGAGGTGCGTAAAGGTGTTGCTTGGTCTTGTGTGGGTGAAATTGAGGTGAAAAATCGCCAATGAACCTCCACCTGTGGGAGCCTTGCCAACGATTTTTTTCTCGTAGTTCCCTACTGCAGGTGGGAAATCAGGAACGATGCGTGCAAATCATCAAACAATGTAGGAAATATAAAAATGGCCAAAATTATGAGATTCTAACAATTAAAATACAAAAAAAAAATCAATGAAATTTTGCTTCTGCTTTCAGATATATTTTTCTATATATTTTTTTCCGGTTTACAAATTATATTATGTGTAATAATCAAGACAAGGATTTACTCGTCATTGAAAGAAACTAAACATAAAATTAAATGAATAAAATAAATAAAAATAATTTGTTCTCTTATTTGAAATCTGGAATCGTTAACGGTCGATTCCAGATTTCAAATGCAATCGATAACAGCGCAACAGGTCTGCAGAACTATCGTTATTGTAAAACAATTTTTTTTAAAATAAAATATTTTTAAATAATAAATCATTTTTACCTCGACCCAGATATGTTATAGAAGCTAAGCCTTCCGAATCGATTCCGTCATAAGGCACCCAAAAGAGAAAAACAAAAATAAAAAATATAATAAAAGAGAAGTATATTTTTTGATTTTATATATTTAACGTATATCAGATGCATATATGTATATGTATGTATATATACAGGATCTTTGCTTTGCCGGAGGTAACACCTGCAAGGTCAAGACTTTATGATGCAATATGATTCTATGCCATATTTTGAGATGCGCGGTCATCCCAAAAATGATGAGTAATAATAATAATTAATAATAAATAACTGAAGTCCGTATACCAAAAAAATATAACCAAAAAATAATAATTATAACAAAGCACAAGTTAAACTAAAAAAAAAGATCTAAGAAAATAAAAATAAATGACGAGTGTTCACTGGGAAAGTAAAAACTTGACTGATGAAAAGGAGAGACATTAGGTATGAAACTACCTATATTCAAGTGACACTTTAGAGCTGTCAACCCATTGTCCTTTATATCGCTAGTATTGATAATACTTTAAGTAATTTTCTATATCGATGAAATGACAACTCTGATTAAAGTCCAGACCTACTTGATTTGCTTTATTAGGGGTGTAAGAAAGTAAGTAAGAAAGCTGCAGTCAAGAGTGCCAGACTATAAGATACCCGGTACCCAAAGGTTTGTGCATTAAATTAAATGACAAACGTGTGTAGGGTATTTCTTTAAAAGAAGGTCCTCCTTAACATATTGGTCGGTACAGTATATTTTGTTGAGTGCGTGACAGATATTCTTGTCGCATCCTTAAGCCTGGGATTGAGTGAATAATCTTTAAAAAGATAAAAACCCATAAGCTCGTTATGTTAAATATCTAAATAATCTATGGTAATACGAATTATTTAAAATACTATATCTTTCAATAGGTCTCAGTGTTTGCATTTTCGCGAGAAAGTAGAGGTATTCATAATTAAGTGTCAATGGAATTTGTTTAGAAATTATGAAATATTAGTAACTATTTGACTATTTAAAATCGTGTTTGAAAAGTGAATGAAATTCCTTTGATTTTATTCATTCATTCATTCGATGTTATCGATAACATCAACAGCCATTCACAACCAACAACAACTGCCACCCACACAAAAACCGCGCGCAACTGGCCACACTGAAGAAGAAGAGAAGCGGGAGACGAAAGCAGACGCCATAAAATTGGTTAAAAAATCTAAAATCAAGGATATTAGGAGTCTTACGGCTGCAATGGGAAAGGAAAAGGCTGGCAAGTCCTTTAGCATAGGCGACCTGGTGTTCGCCAAGGTCAAGGGCTACCCAGCGTGGCCTGCAAAGATCACGAAGTACAACAACAAGAAGTACAATGTTTACTTCTACGGAACTGGCGAGACGGCCAATATCAAGCTGGAGGATCTGTTCTCCTACGCGGACAACAAGGATAAGTTCGCCACGGACAAGAACATGAAGCGCGCCAAATTCAGCGACGCCATCGACCAAATCGAGAGTGCTTTGGGTGGCGAGGACTCGGCACCTATCGATTTGTCCGGACCCGAAGAGGGAGCCTCGGCCCCCGTTACCGCCGCCGCCGAAACTTCGGCTCCCGCCAAGAAGTCGGAAGAGCCGAGCAAGCCCGAGACTTCCGTTTCCGCTCCTGCTGCTGTTGCCGAGGGCGAGAAACCCAAAAAGGCCCCAGGAACTTCCCGCAAAACCAAGGCACCGCCACGCCATGTGGACGGCGACTCTGAAGCGGGTGCCGGCACTGAAGCCTCTGGCTCTGCTGATGCTCCACCGGCGCCAAAGCGACGAGTTCCGCCGGAGGGATTGAATGCAACAGCCACTGCGGCCCCTGTTCCGGCTTCATCTGCTGCTCCAGCTGCTGCCGCCACCAACCGGCAAAAGTCTGTGAAGAAAGCGAAGCCCACGGCAGCCGTAACTCCCATCCAGAAGCGCTCCAGGCCGCAACCTGTAAGTAGATATTAGTTGGGAGTGCCTGAAATACTTTGCAGGTGAGGTGTACCTTGGACAATAAGTCACCTAGGACAATAAGAAGGTTCTAAAGCCGTTAGCCTCATCACTTGTGTGGATTTTATGAAAATTTAACACGTGGAGCCTTGAAATCTCGCAATAATTAACTTTTTTAAGAGGCGTAAATCGAATAAAAGGTTCAATTTTGTGACAATTTCAGCTGATACTTAACATTACCCGTCCAAATGCCAACTAGATAGAGAAATAGATTAGTTAGGACAATAAGAACTCGTTGGGTTTATCCTCATCAATCCCACAGCAATTTCTATGTCACCGAGTAGGCCTTGAAATAAATGTTTCCGCAGTTGATAACCAGAAATATATATTAAATATTAATCTAGCAATTTTCTCTGCCTCCAGGGCGTCCAAAACGACATGTTAATGGTATACTTGCCCACCGCCAAGTGTTTGGGCATTCACATCAACTACAAGAAGCCGGAAATCTTTGAAAATGCCGCCGCCGAGCAGGCCTGGATGGAGAAGTCGCGCAAGGAAGCCATGGAACTGAAGGTGAAGCTGGAGAGCGGTCAATTGGAGCCAGAGTCTATGCCGGAGCGGATAGTCGTGGAGCCGCATCGCACCGAGATACCCAAGCAGGAGGCCATGCGGTTCATCGAGGAGCTAATTGAGCACGAGGATGCGCTATTCATGGAGCGCGACTTTATCCAACTCTCACAGCAGCTGCGCGAGTGCCTGGGCTTGCGGCGAGCTAACGTGGGCAAGTGCTTGGAGATTCTCGAGATGTTCAAGGACATTGAGCTGACCAAGCTGATGCTGTTGCGGAATCCTGAGTGTGTGGACATAATGCGACGATTGCGTCGCTATGTGGGCAATCTAGACCTCTGGAAAATGAACTCCGGCGACGAGGTGGAGTTCAAGGAGAAGGCACAGGTCATACGGAAGGTGTCCACTGCTATATATGACGGCTTCAAGGCTCTGTTTAACGTGGAAAATGAGCACGAGGACAACTTCTGGATAGAGTTTTGTGAGAAGGTCAAGATCTACAAGACGTATACGAAGAATATAAATGAGAACGTTCGCGTCTCGATGAGCGAGCGCGGCTACAACAACCTGGTTGTGGCCAAAGAAGGCTCCACCACCGGCGCCGCCGCAGCGGTTCAACAATAGAAGATCAGTGGTTTTGTGGGCGAGCTCTGCAAGTCCAACTTTATGATACTGTAAGCAGAAAGTATTATGGAAAGCATTAACTTACTATTAACACTCTTTTTACCTTTCAGTTAGACCTAAGCGTAAAGATCCGGGCATATTTGGAGCCCAAGAAGCTCTGACGACGAGTGCTATTTGCCTATTTACTAGGATTAAGATTAATTCAGATGCCGCAAACCCTACATAATATGTATGTGTGGATCCAGTGCATATCCGCGCAATTGTACTTCATTAAGTAGACATATTCCAGCCTCCCTCGACCCTTACTTGCATATATTTACTATGTGTCTGTAGATGTTCGATTAATAATGAATTAAACGTAGAGACAGTACATAATCCAAGCGAAGCGATCGTTACTTTTTTTATAATTGCGATTTTAAGGATAAAAATTACGGATTACAAAAAATAAAGACATACTTCTGCAGAGGATTAATCCATTTATTTTATAAATAGTTTTTTATTATTACATATAAATTAATGACAAAGGATCAATTCTCCTTGGCATCACCTATCCCATCCGGCAGGATGGCAAACATTGCTTCCGATTCCGGCAGACAGGGTGAATCATATATCTTGCAAATCCGCGTCTCGCCCTTGCCCTTCCGCAGATATAGTCGCGTGGTCGAGGAGTGCGCCATTATATGGCCTCCGATGGGTTTCTTGGCATCTCCTGCAAACATGCCCGGTCCGCCGTCCAGCGAGGCCGTCACCTGGTTGGTAATGACCACAGCCACGCCAAACTCGTCCGCCAGGCGTTGCAGCATGCGCAGGAATAGGCCCAAATGGTTCTGGCGGGCGGCCAACTCGCCTCGTCCTATATAATCCGATCGGTAGAGAGCCATTGCACTGTCCACTATGACGACGGCGTATCTGTTCGGAAGAGTTGTTGTATGGCTTTCCCTTTGGATCGAAAGAATATCTCACCTGGATTCAAAGAGCATGCCCGCCGCCATCTGGATGAGCCGCGTCTGCTGGTCCGAGTTGTACGCCCGCGAACACGCCACGTTGTCCAGGACCTCGGCCTCGTTGAGCTTGTAGCGCTGAGCGATGGCGGACAACCGCTCCGGGCGGAAGGTGTTCTCCGTATCGATGTACAGGCACTTGCCCTCCCCGCCCTTCTGGCTGATGGGCAGCTGGCAGGTGACGGCCAGCGTGTGGCAGATCTGCGTCTTGCCGCATCGAAACTCGCCAAAGATCTCCGTGATGGAGCCCGTCTCGATGCCGCCGCCTAGGAGTTTGTCCAGTTCCTTGGAGCCGGTGGTTAGCTGCACCACGTCCGCTCGCATTTGGTGGAAGGTGCGGGCACTGAGGAAACCGAGCGGCACCAGTTTGTTCGCCTCCGTGATGATCTGCTCCACCTTGCCGCCGCCCAGGCCCGGAATGGCCATCAGTTGCTTCTTGGTGGCATTGGCCACCGCCTCCACGGTGTGCAGGCTGGCCTGCTGCAGCAGCCTGATGTCCTTGGCCGTGATGCTGCCGCCCTGGAAAGTGCGTCATTCAAAATAAGAGCGATCTTTGTCCCATGATCATCGAATGCTCACTATCAATTTGGTCACGTTGAGAGGTCCTCCCTCCTCCTCCTCCGTAGCCGCCGCCTCGTTCGTCAGCTTCTCCATTGACAGTTCCGGAGTTTGAGTTTTGGAATTCGTTTGAGTTTGCCCTTAAAATTCTCCGTTTTTGAAAGTCGTCAAGGAATTTCGTAAGGATTGGCGCCAGCTGGAATCATCTGGTGTCTTTTGCCATTCGCCCCGAAGGTACAGCCATCCGCCAGCGCCGCTACAGTGAACACAGCACATGGAAAGACAGCCGATCGCGATGAGCGACTATCACTATTTTGATATTAAATTGTAAGTAGCTTTCAATTAAGTTATATGTTATTTTACCTACTTTAAGATTTAACATTTCTTAGAAAACTACGGGACCCGGATAGCGTTGTTTTGACTCCAGCCTTCTTTCGTAGTTGCGTTCTCGATGCTCTGGACAGTTATTTTTGTGAGGAAAAGCCAGTCCTAGAAATTGTCAAGTTTTGCGCCGTCCAAAAACGCATTATTTTCCGGGTCCCTGAGGAATTTTCCGACATGACGCGCCATTCCATTGAACTAATAGGGCATTATCAGGAAACTCCCTGTCATTTTGAGGTCCTTGAAACGTCCAAGACTACGCTAGATTTTGATAAAGTCGGAGAAAAAGATACAGAGGCCGTGAAAAATAAATAGGAGAAACTGTTAGTTCCTATATATCAATAATATTTAATTTAATAAAATCTTTCCAAATCCGTTAAAATGAAAATTAAATTTCAAATGGTATTTATGGCCATTCACAACGAGTCACACTTTATATTCAAGTTATCAAATTAGCGTATATTTATTTTATAAAAATATGTGTACTTTATCTGAAATTTGAAGACGTATTTAACAATTACCTTCACCTGAAATAAACATGTTTCGTGAAGCATAATTTAAATGTTGGCTTTTTTAAACATTTTCTTTTTATAAAAAAAAATACCGAAACAGCCAACTTGGCATCTCTGACTTGGCCCAGCTGTTAGGGAAGGCAGAAAGAAACAGTGAAAAGGGAGAAATTACATAAAAAAAACACACTGACCGGCATTTTTTTGAGGACTTCCCGAAGCTTCGGCAGAAAATTGGACCCGCGCAGAGATACCGGGAGAGTTGGAGCTGTCGTGACCAAAGCATGAGTGGTTACCAATATCTGGACGTGAAGCTGTGAGTGCGGGAATTCAAGTCAATTCCGACACACGTGCGCACATGCCGCCGAAGATGATGTAAAACTTATTCATGTTTTCTTCTTTTATTCAGGAAACTCCGTGATCCAGAGTCCGTGACATTGACGCCCGTCTTCCTCTGCGGCTGCATTCTCAACTCCCTGGCGAGTGTCTTTGGGGAAATCGGTGGCCAGACCTCGCTGAAGGTTGTGAAATTTAGCGCCTCGCAGCAGCGTTCCGTGTTTCGTGTGCCTGAGGACTTTCTGGAACGAGTCCGCATTGCCATATCCCTGATTGGTTACTACCAGGAGGTGCCCTGCCATTTCCAAGTGCTTACAACATCCCCCAAGAGGCTGGACTTTGAGGTTACCGAGGAGGAAGTCATAGCATTTACCTAGAAAGATGTCCTCCTTCTCTTACTGCAAGGAGTACGGCAAGGACAAGGTGATCTTCGTCACCAAGGAGGACCATGCCACGCCCAGCACCATCGAGCTGCCGCCGCCGGAGCAGCCTGAGGGTGTGATAACCAAGGACGGCAACATCAACTGGAGCTGTCCGTGTCTCGGCGGCATGGCCACCGGCCCTTGCGGCGTCGATTTCCGCGAGGCCTTCTCCTGTTTCCAGTACAGCAAGGCCGATCCCAAGGGCTCGGACTGTTACGAGGCCTTCACCAAGATGCGCGACTGCTTCCAGATGTATCCCACCGTTTACAACAAGTCCGGTGGCGATGATGACGACGACGATGCCTTGGGCGATGCTTTGGCCGGTGGCGACGCCGATCCGCTGGCGGATGTGGGCGAACCTGAACCCGCCGATGAGGTTGGCCCCAAGAGCACCTCGGTGGTGCCCAAGGCCTAGGATGTTGAACTTACTTAAACGATAAGAGCTAGGTGTGACTTCGTAAAAAATAAATAAAGCTTGTCATAGTTGGGGGCCAAATAGGCCCTAATCATACATACTATCTATATCGTGACTTTATGTTTCACTTGCAAGTTAAATAGAGTAGTTATTGTCCACGTTAGATTAACAATTAACTTCAATACCTAAAATTCGTAGTCCTGCGACAGCAATATGAGTTAACATCAATTTATTATTAAGATTTTCTTGTAATGGCAGTTGAAAATGGAATTAAATTAAAGTTGTTAAAGCAGACTCGAAAATTACTTCAAAAATTTATTATTTGCTCGATTATAATTAGTATTTCTTGATATGATTTCTATAGGAATTTTTTAAGCATTTATTTCATAAATTGTTTTCTAATAATATAGAAATTTAGAGTTTTTTAAAGAAAAAAGTTTGTAGAATTACTACAATGTTTTTAAAGAAATTAATTTACAAAAAGAAAAAAACATATTTTTAAAGTTCTCACAACAGTGGGTGGATGTTTCTTAATCCATTTTAAAAGTTTAATTTCCTCTAATTTAATTTTCCTTTAATTTACCGTTCACAACGCATTTGTGGTATTACCGCGACGCGTTAGTACCACACCGCGGTATTTTCGCCCACATGCTGCCACACTGTTTACGAAGCAAGCGATAGCAAAGAACGTAAAAAATAATATTTCGTGACGAAAAAATGCTGTAGGCGCATTGTAAAATGCATATAGTGCTGATAAATCGCGTTTGTGAGATGCTAAAACGCGAGTTCGACACCAAGTCCGTGCAGAACTTCAAAGTGCAATAACTAAATAAACGAATTATCGAATATACCAAAGTGCAATTGGCCAGTTGAGACTACAACCACAACAAAAACAACACCATCGACATCGACGACTACTAAATAACCTTGTGGCGCTGTGGCAGTTGTTTGTGATCAGAAATAATATTCATAGTTGACCAGCGAAGAAGGCATAATATTAAAAGGCGAATAAGTGGTTAAATAATACGAGTAACAACAAGTTTAATAGGAAAAACACGCTGACTGTGTGAGCGAGTTAGTGTGAGTGCGAGAGTGTGCTACCAATACAAACGCAACCACGACGCAATACAAGCGCACAGCGCATAGTTTTCTATAATAATAATGAAAATAAAAAGTAACAGCGATAAATAATCCAAAACAACAACAACAACAGCAACGAAGAGTCTCAAAAAGTGCTGGAAAAACTCGCGATAAGGAAAAACAAAAAACAAGTGTAGAAGAAAGAAAAAAATATCAACGAAAACAACAAAAAAGGAAAACGGAAACCCTCCACATCGACAGATCTTTGAATGCTGCTGCATTTTGATCTCCGGCGACAAAATGGTTTCGTTAATTGATACAATCGATGCGGCAGCCGAGAAGCAGAAGCAACTGGCGGTTGCTGCATCCAACTCATCCTCATCACCCCCATCATCCTCCTCCCCCTCGTCATCGGCCTCTCCTGCTTCCTCTGATTCCTCGGCCTCCAAATCCAATCTCACGGCCAGCGGAAAGCCAAAGGAGAAACGAAGGTGAGTGTGTGGAATGCCAACCCAATATCCATTGCGATCCCTTCGCCTTCCAAGCGAATCATTTTTAGATCAGTTGCTTTTTTCCCTATTGCATAAGCGTTTGCTTTCTTTTTCTGCCTCCTCTTTGCCGCTGCTTCTACTGCTGCTGCGGCGAAGCGGCTTTTGTTGCTATCGCGCTTTTCTGCGTGTCTTCTCTAATTTCTGGGTCTCGTATTTCGTACATTTCCCTAGCTGTGGGATCATCAATGGAACCCTCTTTTCTATGAAAGGATTGTCATTAGGGTTGCTGGAAAATCCTATTAAGATCTTTTAGGTTTTTGCTAGACTTGACTTATAAATTGGCTGTTTTTAAGCTTCTAGGTCTTCTGTGCATATAATATCATCGTTCTTTCCAACAAAAAGATTGGCATTATATGATCAGAATAACCCATTCTCATTTTCCAGCTCAGCTGACTTCAATAGAAACACTTTTCTTATAAAGGGCTGATCTATGATAAATGCTCGTCCTAGGCTTATATAACTATCTCCCTATGTCTGTATAAAATGCCTAACAAATCAGATATTATCTTCTTTAAGACTGGGTATTTTATCTGCTTACAATTCTTTGAGGATCATTAAACATAAATAACTCAAGAACCCAATTTTCGTTCTTATCTTTGCATAATATATTGGATTTTTCGTGTAGGGTTTCTTAGCTTGGCTCCAGTCTATAATCATTAGTTTATAATTACCTATCAGATTTCATATATAATTTTTCTGGGAATTTTTGTATTAATATTTCGTTTCTTTTTTTTTTTTGTTTAATCTTCCTATTTTATACTAAAGAAATAACAAAAGTGCAAGATCGCTTCTAAAATCTATGTCTAATCTAACTTCTTCATCAAAAATGTATAAAATTTTTCCACAATCATTTGTTTATAAATTCGCCAGATTAATTTGCATTCTGTTTGTGTCTAGCCTTACTCATGAACTCATTACCTAGTGATCAGTTTGTTTTCATTAAGTAATCCGCGTCGCTTCAGATTTTTCTAGGCTCCTCGTTTTGCCATAGATTGCATTTCTGAATTGATTTCTTCCTGGATCTACCTCTCCTCTGATCAAGAGTTCTTCTTTTTTGAAGTCTTCTTTCAAATCCCTCATGATGTGGCTTGTATCCTGTTATATCAATCACTCACCTCTAGCTTTATTTTCTATTCTGAAAATATAATAAAATTAGCCTAAAGCCATTCCTGGTTGTAATCGATTTTCTTTAATTTAAATTTATTCCACGCTTGATTTCATTAGGTTCCCTTTTATGGGCGTCACTGGCTGACGAAAAAGCCGAGAATAGAGAGATAGAGAGAGCTGGCAACAGGGGAATAGAAAATATCGAAAAGCCAATCATTAATCACGCGTTCAACTAATTTTTGCATTCGCGGTAATTATACAAACTTGTGACGGAGAACGCAACGACCGAGACCCACGACCTTCAGCGGATTCAAAGACAAAAGTCGAGACAAGTTGGCAATAAAAAAAAAAATGAAATCGCTCCGTTTGCATATGCACATAGGGGTTTCCGCAGTGGAATATGATAGCTAAGGGGTATATAACACGGGTAGGCAAACTTACACAAGTCTTTGGTTGTTAAGAAAGTGTTTTACGATAGTCCTCGATCAACCAAGGTTCAGGTCTTCGCATAATCCTTGATTTCTTAATTATTTAAGCATTAGCTGCCCATTTTTACCAATGGTTTTGATGACAAACCAAACCAACCTCATAAACTTGATGACGAACAAATCCATTATTAAAGAAAAACGCGGTTGCTTGCAGAAAAGCATATCGTTATTAGCCAGCCACTGACGTATTAGTAAAATAATATTTTTCATGTCACGACTATCTGAGAAATAATCCAAACAAGTTCACCTTATCAAAGGAAAACCAAGTGCCACTTGTTGCGCGCGCCTTGAAGATGTATCCTTCAAGGGTTCATGTCCTCTGTTATTAAGGCCAAGCCCCCGTTGACTTGGATTTATTTTTAGCTCACTCCATTGTTCTGCTTCTCTCTTACGCACAGTGGGCTTAATTTTAAATGAGGGAAAAATCGTATTAAAAAATGAGGAAAACCTGTTATGCTGCTCCCCTTAGCTCCAAAAGCAACCAGTTTTTTTCCCCTTGCTTCGTTTTATCAGCTTTGTTTTGTTTTCCTTCTGTTTTTGATTCCGTTTTTTTTTGTTGTGGCCCACGCCCCTTTAAAAACCCCAAATTTATTTGTTTTATAAAACCATAAACTGTTTCTTTTTTTACGTTTTAATTTAAGACATTTAAATTGGATGGAAAAAATGGGTTCGATTTGGCCTACGTGACAGCCAAAGTATTTGAACGCCGAAAAGCTGAAAAGCGGTTCTATAACCATTTTCAAACGGCTGTTTGGCTGCGATTAGACCCACTAACAGACTATTGACGGTAGTTTTCCCCAATTTACCTCGAACTGGTTCCAAAATATTTTTATGCGCGATATGTGCGCACTGTAAACAATTGATTTCGACTTGGCTTAAATGTGAAATTTGCCAGACTTTAGTGAAAGCTTGGCACAGAAAGAAATTAATGAAGTATTATATCCTTATCAACAATAATATTATAAAAATGTTCAGCTGAAAGTTAAGCTATTTACATAAATGTAAACATTAATAAAAATTATAAAAATGGAATTTAAATTTAAAATATTATATCAGTTATATTCTTCTTTAAAACTAGGTTTTTTTTTCTTTATAAATTGTAACTCCCTGATCTTGAACAGATCGTTACTACAACTACATTGCGACCTCAATAAAAGTAAATTATTACAAGCAGGAGTCTCAATCAAAATTATAGTTTGTTTTTAAATTAGTTTATTTTACGCTGTCGGACCTGTGCCAAGGCATTCCGAAAAACAAGGAAAAAATGAATAAAACTAAAAAAAAAACACCAAAAACTCGCACAATAAATTTATTTCAATACCAACGAAAACAAACACGCTTACATACACAGTATTACACACACATTACCGCATGTGTGTAAAATTTATTTAAATGATATGCCTTGATGTTGTTTTTGTTGTTGTTTTTGTCTGGCCACGACGACCTACTTTTTGCGCAATCGAACTAAAAATGTGACGACAGGGAGCGGTGCGGAACGCCCCAGGGAGAGGGATTTTTGAAGGGAGTGAGAGAGAGAAAGAGAGCGGGGGGCAGAGAGCGAGTGAAAGAGATGGCATTGTGTTGTATATTAGGCTTTTGTGGAGTTATTATTGTTGGTTTTCTTCTCGCCTTCCTCTTTATTTTCATACACAAATTTTTGTTTTGCTGTAGCACACAGAGAAAAAATTTGGTATATTACAAAGTGTAAAAATCCTTTAAAAAAAAACAAATAACTTATTACAGTAATATTTATTTCGGGTACTTATTTTTGTACAATTATTTTCTAAGCTAAATTACAATTATTTAAAATTGTATTTATTTTCCTCTCCAGATTTCTTTTTCAATGTATTTTTTCTTGTGTACCGAATTGAACTTGATGCAGCGACAGAGACAGATATACCTTAAGTGAGAGAGACAGAGCGAGTGCAGCTTCCGAATCTGGTTCAGTCATTCCATTCAGTTGTATGATGGGCCCTATATGCATCGCATCTGGCGTAAATTATGACAGGGAAAGTGGAAATTTATGGCTGCCTTTAGTTAAAAATACTTTAGAATTTTAATGAAATTGTGCCAAAAAAAAAAACTGTGGCAATTCCTGTAAACATTTTGGTTGGAAGAATTTTTTTTGTTGAGACATAAACCAAGATGTAGTTTGGTTTGTTTTTGTAATAAAGGAAACCTGTTGCTTCTATTGAATTCATTTATTTATTATTTATCTTGATAACCACTTTTATTTCTTAAGAATATATACATATTTTTTAATTTAATAATGATACCTACCTCATTACACTTTAATCATTTCCCCGAAATAATACTTCCTTATAAAAACCCTCTTCTCGTCTCAAGATAATCAGACGTTTGTAGCATAAAAAGGCAAACAAGGGGTTATCATCCTCTATGGGCTGATATTTTAGCTTGACCCCAGCTGTCCATTACCACAGTCTCTTCCTCCTTCTCCTCGAGCTGATTACATTGGGATTTTGATTACCATTGGATGGGAAGCGAGCTCGCTTCTGTTCCGCGCTGTTATCTCTCGTTTCACTTTCCTTGCCTGTTTGCCAAACTAATCTAAATATTTAACTGTTATGCTATAGTTCTTATCGGGGAAATCTCGGAGATCGGTGGCGAAAATATTTAGTCATCAAAATATTATTTTGCCTTTTCAGGGCAGGTATTCCAGTTTTGGGGAAAGAAACTTAGCTTGATCTGCATTACCAGGCAATAGAATCTATTACTCAATTATTTTAATTACATTTATAACATTTAAGAGATGGGAATACTTTGGAAAAGTGTTGTGTGTTGGTGTTGTTAAAATATTTGGAATATATTCTATATAAAGGATCGATCGAAATTTGCTTAACTCAGCTGTTATTAAAGATTATTTAAAGGTAAATAATGAAGGTCAATATCAAGAAACTATTCACCTTTAACGTAAATATATTATCTAATAAATAAAATTATAGTACCAAGGGCATTTCCAACTTCTGCTTAATGAAGTTACCCTACCTTTTCCCTTGCTAGATTTATTTATATAATTTATAATCTGCATTTATACGTGCACTGCAGTTGGCGATTAATAATAATAATGGAATATGGGCGGAAAATGAAGTCCTGGACGTGCAGCAATTTAGCGCGAGAGCTGCAAAGTATGCTATGCGATTCGCCATAATTATCGCCTCAAGTGGAGCTCACTGACATAATTTATATACCTCTAATTTGAATCTGCCACTCATATAGGTACCGCCGTTATCGCCCCCGATTGGGCCGTACCGAACCGAAGCGTTAGCTCCCTGCGGCCGCGGCCTGAATGTTTTCGACTCCGGGCCGGGCCATTATCTTATCGCTCCGCCACGGAGCGCACTTGTCCGGATAGGCAGCGGGCAAACTTGTCTGATAGTCCACGAATCTGACGTTAATGTCTGGCTCTCCGGCTCTCTTCGCTCGTTGCGATTTCTGTGTGGTTCCCTACGGGGCCTGATAGCTGGTGGTTGCTGGCTGCTGGCCGCCCGGGTATAAATATGATGGCCTCAAACCCATGAAACCTTTCGCGCATTTGAGGCTCGAACTCCCGTACGTCGTGTTCTCTGTTACTTTCAAGTTGCCCGTACTATATAGCCAAGTTATCAGCTGTTATCGGAACGCGTGTGTGTGTCCGTCATCGATGGGCTTAGCCGGATTCCATCGAAAGAAACAACGGCGCAAGCAATGTTTAATTCCTGGGATAGCTGCGACTTCTCCTGTCCCCCCGACAGTTCCTTCTACGGCGACGAAGTGTCCTCCACCACGGGGTTCTACGAAAGCGATCTGAAACCCCAACCGCAACAGCTGAACCATGGCTCCGTCTCAGTCTTTGGTCGCACGCCCATCAATGAACCCTCTGTGAACTTTAACAATGGAGCCTTTTACCAGGCCCCTCCCCAGTCCAGACCCCAGCCCTTTGTGGGCGCCATCCTGGGTCCCAATGGCACCTCTGGGATGCACCGCTACCATCCCTACCAGCAGCACCCGCAGCAGGAGGCCTTCTATCGCCAGCGGGGCAGCCTTCTGTCCGTGGCAACACCTTGCCGGGAGACCCGTCCCTGGAGCTATGCCTACTGTTACGGCTACACGCCGACCAACACCCAACCCTGCCAGTTCTCGCAATTCGTGGACATTGAGGACTTTATGTGAGTGTTGTGACTGAGGAGACTCTGCTGCGTAATTTCCTTGGAGTTTATATAGCAAAGAATTTGGTTTATAATCCATTGTGGGGGAGATTAGTGCGATAGTACCGAAAGTACCTATTAACATGAATTACCAGTATTACATAAATAGCAATAGTTCTCATAGGTTTCGTATAATTTCCAAGAATAACGTAATTTTGAAGTACCTGGCTTCCATCATGCTGACTCCGCGTAAGCCTTTTGTTTGATCAAAATAATCCTCTCAGACCAAACCCCATTAAATGATTTTTAAGATTATATTTTCCTCTATTTCCATTATATTTTTTCACCTGTTGAAATTTTAGTGTAAAAACCGTAGCTGAAAGTCAACGCAAACGTCGGGGTTCTTATCTATGCTTATTTGTGGATCGCTTTTTTATAATAATATTTAGATACGCAGAGGGAGATAGGAGTGCCAGAGAGAGAGAGAGAGGGGTCTCGAATGAGTCAAGGTTCTCTGGGTTTCTCCCGGCAGAAATGCCCTTTTTTATCAGAAATCGCCTGCTCTGAGAATAGACTTTCGCTCTCGCTTTTTGATTTCTTAATGGCCCCCCAATATAGTTTATAAAAGTCGAAAATTGTTTGGCTGTCGTTCGGTTGTGTAATTGTTATCTGATACCGATGACTTTATGGTGGGTATTTCCCAGGGGTTTATCTTCACGTGGAGCTGCCGACAAAGGTCTGATGGAGCGGGTCTATATTGAATCAATACTATTGATCAACGATTCCCTAATGACTGACGCAGATTATAGCTTTCCCGCTTCCTCCGAGTAAAAACTTAGCATGCAACGTGCACGGAAGCTAAATGGTCGCCAGGTTTTATTTACGTTTTGCACACGTTTATGCCAAATTTGCGACTGCCCGTTTCCATGCTAATGAGCCCAAAGCCAAACTGACGCACTTGCAGAGGGCACACGCTGCGCCAAAAAAGGCTGCTGAGAACCCAAACCCGCCCAGATTTATGCTGGGGGCCAAAAGCAAACAATCCATGACCCCTGATTTATAGTTCCATGAACTTGGCATTAACACCTCGAGCCGTATCTCAAATGTTTTCGCTGATATCGCGCGCCCGGAGATACGGCGCATTTTGGCAAAGAGTTTCGAAATTCCGGAGGCAGGTCAGCATCCTAAGGCGTCTGAGGGATAAGCCGTTAAGACCGCCCACGTGTTTGGATCGTGGTTTGGTTTATTTTGGAGTTCTCCTCTTATCTGCACTTTGGGAAAAAATATTTATCTGTTAAGGAGAAGTCTTTTTAAGAAGAATCAATGAATGAAGAATCAATGAAGGCCTGATGAGGAAGGGAAGTATAAATAAAACCTTTTATAGGCTTGATAAGAAATAATACCAACATATTTTTATTTATTCTTTTCTTAGTTTATAAAGCTGCCTTATCTAGCATGTTAAATAACTTTGTTTGTTGACTTTAATCAGTGCCTTAAGTTCGATTTGACTTGATATGAAAATATTCGAAAGAGAGTTTAACTAGGGGAACCTAAAGAAGGTTTCCCAAAACAGAAAAAATAAATAATAATTACTTAGAGAAAGTTCTAACAGAAAATTCTTTAATATACCTTTATCTAAACAAAATTCCTTATAAATACTTGCCAAAAACCTTTACCCACCGCTTTTGGCCAGTGTCTGAGCTGCGCTTCGGAGCGGAAATACTTAGCAACAACAACGGCAGCTGCTGGCCAATAACAAGGCAATTCTGCTGGCACCGCCGGAATATTTAACAGGCTTCTGTTCTAATGAACAGACAATGGCCCGATCGCACCTCCCCTGGGCGAAACAACACAAATATAACCCCGCGATCAGTCCATTTAAGCAGGCCATTAGCATGCAATCAAAGCCGCTCTATGTCGCTTTCTATGGCCCGTCGGCTATCGTTTTTCTGTGCACAAATATTACTTGTAAATGCACACGAGTGTATATATAAAATATATATACAGTCTAAGATTGTCAGAGTGTGCACTGTGATAGCGGGTGAAATAATAATATAAGACTATAAGTTATCTAAGCGGCTGGCTGGCTGCATTCCGCCTTTCGGGTTCTGTTTCAAACCTTTGACTGGTTTCCATCAATCAGCCGATAGAGTTTGATTGACAAAGAAAACTCCCTTATCTCTCTTTTTCTTTCAGTGCTATTAATATCCCGCTCTTTATTGTTCTCTCTCGCTCTGTTTGCTGATCCGAAAAATGGGAAATTAAGAGCGAGAGCTTCGGAATTTTCTAACAAGGGTTATAGTTGGCATTCTAGATATTATATTAAGCTGTACTAAAGAATATACAAATTCAGATCATTTATATTAAATTGTTCAGTCTTCGAGCTTTGAAGGCAGTTCAAAGCTCGTTTATGCGGCATAGTGCATTCATCCCAATCGATGATATTGCATTTGTGTATCAATTTCTCTGACGCCGAGTTCACCTTCAAGATGGTTGATGATTTTAAGATTATATACTTAGTAAAAATATTAACATAGCTCCTAACGCTGTGTAAAATATATAAAAATATTTTAAATCAACCTCTAATAGCTCTGTGGGGCCGTTCAACTAGTTAGCTACATAAATTATAAATTGTTCAGTGGCACATACTTCAGGCAACTATTCAAGCCAACATTTATATTTTTTGATTGGCAATTTCACACTTTACTTAATTATACAGCAATCAGCAAACTATTAGATCTAATTGTGAGTTACATGTGGACTTAGTTTGTCATTAAAAAAGTATACTAAGTACTGAGTATACAAAACTGGAATACTCTTTCCCCAAGGGGTATTTTTTAAGCCTTTATTGGACAGGCCTCAGACTGACGTAAACATCACTCAACCGAGAGTCCAGATTCTCCGCTGTCTGAGGCGGCTGATAGGCTGGGCCTTTGTTCCCTCGATGATATCCTTCGTTGACAGGTGGTACTTAGGTTTTGGTTTGGTTTTGCTTCAAATTTTTTAGCTGGGTTGCCAGGCGAATTTTCAGGTACGAAAAAAAAATATAGCACCTGACGATTAATGCAGAGTTGGCGATTTTCTGTCACCCCCCCCAGCCCAGCAGTACGTGCAAAAAGTGGCGTGTCCCGCGGATTACACAAGTTCACCCTCTATTTCGATAATAAATAAAATATTATGAGCGCGCGCTGCATAAAATTCCGAATTATTTAGCTTTCCATGTGTGGCGGCTGCTCACGAGATTTTCTTGGCAAACTTTCTAAACTTTTCCCCCGTTCCCGAGGGTGGGCCATTCGTCTTTTCTTAGAATTTCCCAAAATATATATTCTTTTATAGCTACATATTGATAGTGCCTGTACATATGTGTGTGAGGTCAGTGCTCTGTCGCAGAATCGTATGCGAATAAGTTCTCTGCTTGTTTAGCGATTAAAACTTGTCGCCAATATCGAAACCAGTCGAATCCCCCGGCCTAAGGGGGGCTTTACTCACAACTCTGCCAAGCCGCTAATTGCCAACGCATCGGGACAGGTGCTGAGGAGTTTCGTCAATCTTCCGAAATTTCCGTAAAGTCTTCCTCCACTCCGCATTATAGATATTAATATTGGTGCCAAGGTGGCAGCCGAGGCGAACTTTATCAGGCGAACGTGTGACTGCCGGCTATTCTCGGAACCCGAAGCTGACATTATAAACTATCCAAAGCCCTCTGGGGGCCCTCTGCGGACAGCTTTCCCAATGGGGCGCCGTTGTAGGTCAGGATCTCCTCACAGACAAAGTACACTGAATAATGGATTTATGGAAAATAGTTTAGGAGAGAAGGCAACCTTTTAC
Organism: Drosophila trapezifrons; assembly: GCA_018874455.1. Classification (NCBI taxonomy): domain Eukaryota; kingdom Metazoa; phylum Arthropoda; class Insecta; order Diptera; family Drosophilidae; genus Drosophila; species Drosophila trapezifrons. Next base: position 26,358 of record JAEIIF010037661.1, read on the forward strand.
TTGACATTCTTTATCAATTTCTCCAGCAGGAAATGATATTGCTTTCACTAGCTACGCAATGTCTGATAAAAATATATTTTTGCATTGGAAATTGGGTATAACAGGCCGGAATTTTTAAATATATTTAAATAACTTACATAGTTGTTAGAGGCAGAAGAGTAACCTATACAAAGACTGCTCCATGTATTCCTTAGCTAAGTGAATTTATTGTAGAGGTTTATATCATCAATCATCTTATCATCACTGTATTGAAAAAGGTCTTGTAATGCTTGCTTCTATTTAAAATATTTTTATAAAATCATTCTTAACTATCTCTCTGCGAACGCAATCGATTTTTCTACCTTGTAATGTTTTTTATAACATCATTCATAACTATCTTCAAATATAATTTAATTCAAATCATTGCTCTTCAAATTTCTTAAAATCATTTTGTGTATAGAGAACATTTGGCAAAATAATGCCCGATTATCTTATATATGGAATACCTTTTTATCAAAGTTTATTATTATCGTGAACTTGGGTTCTATTTATATTTTCCACACAGGGTTTTCCACTATAAAGTACATTATTACGATAAACTTAAATGCTTAATTATTTATTACTCATAGATATTAAATTATATTCCTGCATATTTATTTTAAACATTTTATTGCACCGTTTCCTTGATTAAAAACCAATTATTATTCTGTAATTTTCAAGGTTTTATCAGGTTTTATAGAGTTTAATATAAAGCTAGTCTGGTTCTTACTATTTTCTCTTTACAAGTCAAGGATCGCCTTAAAGGAATTTGGCTTTTTTTTGTGCTAAATGTTTATTTAATTCTTATTATTATATATTAGTTTACTCTTTAATATTTGAGAGCCACCTTAAATAGCTGCCATGAACTTTGGCGCCGTGTGGTTTGCCTTCGCTTTTTCGCTTCTATTTTTTTTCGCATGGCCGGGCAGCAAACGCGAAAATTGCAGGCGGTGTTCATTTAATTGGAAAATTGCTGGCTCTGGCCGCGTGAATTGAATCAAAAGCAATGAAACCGGGAATGAAAGTGCAATTGAAATGCACGCATATTTCTGCCAGCCTCCGTCTCCCACTCAGGTCCCCTCCTCTTGTGCCTCGGAACAGAGGCAGGCCTACGTGATCGCCCTGAAATAATGCAAATTTGTCCATGATCTTTGCAGGAACAATGAGAAGCGTAAGGAGAAATCACGAGATGCGGCCAGGTGTCGTCGCTCCAAGGAGACGGAGATCTTCATGGAACTCTCGCAGGCGCTGCCGCTGAAGACCGACGATGTCAACCAACTGGACAAGGCCTCTGTGATGAGGATCACCATTGCCTTTCTCAAGATTCGCGAGATGTTGCAGTTTGGTAAGTTCTTGGATTCTTTTAAAAATTTATTTTAATTAAATGTTTAATGATGAATTCCCTTCTAGTTCCCAGTTTGCGCGACTGCAATGAGGACATCAAGCAGGACATTGATGCTGTGGAAGAGCAGCAGCAGGAAGTCAAGCCTAAGTTGGAGATGGGCAGCGAGGATTGGCTCAATGGAGCCGAGGCCAGTGAACTCCTGAAGCAGACCATGGATGGTTTTTTGATGGTCTTGTCCCAAGAGGGGGATTTCACCTATGTCACCGAAAACGTGGTCGAGTACCTGGGCATCACCAAGGTGAGTGATTTTTATTGTTAATGGTGTCATGACACTGTATTAAAATCTTCATTAATTGGAGTTTTCATTAGAAGCTTG
>JAEIIF010037669.1:0-15690 GCA_018874455.1 Drosophila trapezifrons
CGATTTTTTCATTCGATAAATTCAGTCAGTTAGACAGTTAGACGTATAGGGAACACCCCAGTTAATTAACATCACTGACAACATCGTATATCGAAATATAATCTTTGAATCGATGTTTCTACATCTACATGTGTCCCCATGTTTTCAAAAGACACTTACATTTTTAAATATTCATATTATACCGATCGCTTCTATAACAGCTATAGGATACTTAATGAAAATAAAACCCTAATTCTAAAATCATAATAAAAAACAATATCTTGAAATTTATGGAAATACATACATATGTAGAACAAAGCAGAGCTATAGTATTTTTTCTATTAATTTTCCAATTGTTTTTCTCCCAGGGCAATTAATTTGGTTTAAAAAAACAGCTGGCTAGTGGTGATAATTGAGCAAAATCACACATCAATAGGCTGAGAAATACTAAAATAAGCGAAACTATTGTTAAATACGAATAAATGGGCAAGCATTTATCTTAACACAACTGTTTTGTCACCATTAGATTTCCATACCGTATATTCAGGAAGAATATTGCATTTAGCCCAGAATGCAGAATTGAAAAGTGCAACTCTAGTAGAAACGGGGCCTCAGAACTCAATACTTTTTCTAGCTACCATCACAATTTTTTAGCTTATTATAGCTTTTTTTTAAGGCTTTTTTTTTACTTCCGAAGATTCTTTCGCATTATATTCTGAAAAAGATCGATTAAATGGATTAAAGATCGAAAAACGAATTTAAAAAATTAATAAGGCATAATACAGAACATATAGGCTTTAAAAATGGAGATGGAAACATACAAGTTAGCATTTATAAAAACAAAAATAAAATTCTAATAAAGGAGTTTTTATCAATATTTTTAATTTTTAACAAAATTAACTGGGCGTTTCATAATTTACAAGCTATTTTTTAAAGGTTACCAGACTGGTCGATGCATCGATTTCCTAAAAAAGGAGTCGATTGTTTCGCTCATCCAAAATCATCGATTAAATCGATTTAAAAATCGAATTGAACAGCTCTAGTTGGCAACACTGTGGTGCACGTTGTATGTGAAAAATTTATGCAGATATAATTGTAACAAAGCCCGGATTGTGAAAGTGCAGGCAGACGCGAATCGGGATAATTATGACACTATAATAGACAAAAAAAAAAAAGGTTGCGGAGAAAACCTTTTCGGGGACATTTTGGCCGTGGCACGCGATTGTGTCAACGTCACCTTTGGAGCACTCGCTCTCGCTCCCTCTCGCTGCTAATTTTTTGCGTACTCTCTCTGTCGCTCTCCCCCGAAAGCTTAGTGGAGTGAAATAATGAAATAACAGAGTTTCGACTTTCGTTCATATCAAGCGCTGTGTGTGCCTTTCATGCCAAATTCATTTTGAACTGTTCAATTCCGTTTTCGAGGTTTTCCCAGCTTTCCAGCTTTTCCTTCAGCGTTCTGCAGAGAGAACAAAGTAGTATGCAATCGCAAACACAATTACGGTGCTCTGCCTGTGCTTTCCACTCCTCCTCCCTTAGCTTTTCCCACTATTTACCCGTGGCTGTGTGTGTGTGTTCATGTGTATATTTTCGTGTTGAATCGTTGCAGTGTATTCATCGCCAGCCACGTTAAAAGGAAGAACGTGAATGTGAATACAACAACCAGCCACCATTGGAATAGAAGCAGAGAAGCTAGAGCACTTGGATTCAGGATTCCCAGGATTCAGGAGCCCAATTTCTCAATCCCCAATCCCACTCACCGCACACACTCGCACACCGACACCAGCACTCCAACACTCGCGCGCACTCACGCACGCTCTCCAGGCGAGGAAGAAGGGTAAATAAACGCAAGCAACGAGCAAAATGTCTGGCGAGGAAACGTCTGCCGATCGCAATGTCGAGATCTGGAAAATAAAGAAGCTCATCAAGAGTCTGGAGATGGCCCGCGGGTGAGTTTTCCCTTATTTATTATTCCTCTCCGCCTATGTATATTTCCCCCATCTGCTCTGTGTACGTGTGTGGGGTATACACACTCCACCGACTGGCGGGGGTGGAAGTGGGCGTGGGCAGAGGCGGCGGAGGGGGGCAGTGAGTACAACCACCTTTCCTTGTTGGTTGGACAGCCACTCTCCTTCCGATTGCATTGTCTTAATCTCCACCAGATCCCACTCTCAGGCTCGCTCCGCTCCGCTCTTTGGCTTTTTTTGCATACGAGCAACACGTTTTTGTCGGGTTTTTATCAGTTCGAACTAGACTGAGTGAGTGAGTGACTGAGTGAGAGAGAGAGAGAGTGAGCGCGCACCTTGGTGTGAGTAATGCGCCTCGTGGCCGTCGGTGCTCCACCGCTGTTCCAACGTGTGTGTCCGTACGTGCGTCTGTCTGAGTGCGCCGAAATGGGCCAAGCTTTGTGGCCGACGTCTCCCCCCTCCGTCCATCCACCGCTCGACCGACCTGGTCCTTACCGCTTCGCTCCGCTTCGGAGTGGGTAACAAGGTCAGCGAATCAGCGAGTGACCCCCGCAGGAGCTGCCGCCCTGCCATTACTATACGTCACAGTTTGGGGCCAACACACACACGGTGTGTGTACGGTTGCCAACTGGAGTTGTTTGTTTTTTTTTTTTTTTGCCAAATTCTATTTCGCTTATTGTACAGTTTTGCCATTGCTTTTATCTATGTTTTTCCCATTGTGTGGATTTTCAATAATTATTTGTTTTCATTTTCGATATCATAGGGAATTGTTTATTACCTACGGCTTGGCTTATTAACTTACTAAGTTTTACATTGGTCACTGTAGCAGTCACTGCAGTACTCGAGCCTCAAGTTACATACATAACAAATTTTCACGCTTAATTTATACATTTAAGAAAAGGGGGGATATTATCTGACCCTTTTCAATCAAGTAAAGTTCCGCCTTTCGCTGTTGCTATGGCGGATAATGTTATTTATTTATTTACAGAGTTTCACGTCTCACATTCTCTGTCTCCTCCTTTTTTATATTTCAGCAATGGCACCAGCATGATTTCTTTGATTATTCCGCCAAAAGATCAAATCTCGCGCGTCAGCAAAATGTTGGCCGATGAGTTTGGAACGGCCTCGAACATCAAATCACGTGTGAATCGCCTGTCCGTCCTCGGTGCCATTACGTCGGTCCAGCACAGACTCAAATTGTACACCAAAGGTGAGTAATGAAGGAGAAATAAAAATTCCTCCGAAAAATGAGAGTAATCCAAAATTCCTGGTTCGTTTCAGTGCCTCCCAACGGATTGGTCATCTACTGCGGCACCATTGTCACAGAGGAGGGCAAGGAGAAGAAGGTGAACATAGACTTTGAGCCATTCAAGCCCATCAACACGTCGCTGTACCTGTGCGACAACAAGTTCCACACAGAGGCCCTCACTGCCCTGCTCGCCGACGACAACAAATTCGGATTCATTGTGATGGACGGTAATGGAGCGCTGTTCGGTACCCTTCAGGGCAACACCCGCGAGGTGCTGCACAAGTTCACCGTCGATCTGCCGAAGAAACACGGACGTGGTGGTCAGTCTGCCCTTCGTTTTGCCCGTCTGCGTATGGAGAAGCGTCACAACTACGTGCGCAAGGTCGCCGAGGTCGCCACCCAGCTATTCATAACGAACGACAAGCCCAACATTGCCGGACTCATCCTGGCCGGTAGTGCGGACTTCAAGACGGAGCTCAGCCAGTCAGATATGTTCGATCCCGTAAGTCGTTAGCTTCTTCTTCGCCCTGACAGTTCTCTATAATCTAATGCTGTTTGCCTTGCTCTTTAGCGTTTGCAATCAAAAGTCATTAAGTTGGTGGACGTGTCTTATGGCGGCGAGAACGGCTTTAACCAGGCCATCGAATTGGCAGCCGAATCGTTGCAGAATGTGAAGTTCATACAGGAAAAGAAGCTTATCGGGCGTTACTTTGATGAAATTTCTCAGGTGAGTGGAAATTTGATGGAAGCTAAGGCTCTTAATGAAGTAATGCTTACACTTCCAACAGGACACTGGCAAATACTGTTTCGGAGTCGAGGACACCTTGCGGGCACTGGAACTTGGCTCAGTGGAGACTCTCATTTGCTGGGAAAACCTGGACATTCAACGATACGTCCTCAAGAATCATGCCAACTCGACGTCAACGACAGTATTACATTTGACGCCCGAGCAGGAAAAGGACAAGTCGCACTTCACTGACAAGGAGGTAAGTAACTATACATGGCTGCGTATTCGCTAGTCTTACTAAGGGACTTACCTATTTGACAGAGCGGGGTGGAGATGGAGCTGATTGAGTCTCAGCCGCTGCTGGAATGGCTGGCAAACAACTACAAAATGTTCGGCGCCACACTGGAGATTATCACGGACAAGTCGCAGGAGGGAAGTCAGTTTGTGCGAGGTTTCGGTGGAATAGGCGGTAAGTGTTTAAGCGTCAAGCGTCTCTTGCTGCTAGCTTGGATAGGTTCTATATGAAAATGCTGCAACTATATTCATTCCTCTTCCCCTCATGCTGCTTTAACACGGTCGCCATGCTATGTAATGTTCCTCAATGTGTAGGCATTTTGCGCTATAAAGTAGATTTCCAATCCCTGCAGGCCGACGAGCCGCTGGAGGACGTCGATCTCGATGACTACTAAGCCAGCGCTCTCGATTATGATGCGTTACATACAGAATAAACAAACCAGATAACTTTTTGGGAAGAGAAACCTCATAAAGCAAACGTTCAAATTGATTAGGAACCAATTTACTTGCCACATAGTTTTACCTATGTTCAGCGTAGCCGTTCAATACAACAAAATATGTATCACCAATAAATAGGGTCCCTCATCAGTCGGGTGGTGGGTGCATTTCCTTGTCGGATCAGACTGCCCTCGTCAGCGCAGCGTCTGTCTAGATATGTACCTATATACGTTTTACCAAATTTTTAAATTAGTCGAGTGCGAGATTACTTTTAAGCAATAAATTAAATTCGTATTCCGTATTTGTAATTCGTAATTCAAGTGTCATGCAAGGAGAGATATTAGCTTTTCTCTCCGTTCACCTTGTTCGATTTCGATTGCGTTTTAAGGAGGCATAGGAGGCATAGGAGGCATTGGCGGCATCAGCGGTGCCACTGTTAGCTGGAACAAGTTTTGATCGTATCTGCATTTCCCCTATTCAAATTAAAAACCGAGTGTTATATAAGAAAGTATACAACAACAAATCTAATCCATAAAATTGTAATAAAAATTAAACCAGAAATAAAACACCACACATAACAACAAAATGGGCGAACTTATATAATTAAAAAGGGGTTTCCATTTTACTATTTAAGAAACAATATGTAAATCCAAAGGAGGTGAGAGTTCGATAATCAGTTGTTTTTTTATTATCAGTTTATTTAGTTGTGTTCTTTCTCATTTTTATTCAGTAACAGCTTTTCCGTTTCCCAACTTCTTCCTTGTAATTTAACCAATTTCTAATATGAAATCATTGTGCTTTCGCAGGTATCTTGCGCTACAAGGTGGACTTCCAGAGTATGCAGCTCGATGAATTGGACAATGACTGCTTCGACCTAGATGATTACTAAAAAATGTGTGTTTCTGTTGAAATGTACGTCGTCGGTCGACCGCAAAGTGAAAACTTCAACTAAAACTACAACATAAACCAGGAAAATCAAATAGAATATTTTAATAGTACGAGGAAAACAAACAAACACACAAACCTTCTTCCATTTTAACGTTGTTGGCGCGAAAAGTAAAAATTTAAATTAATGCATAATGCAAATACAAAACGATATAATAATGTTAAATCGAGGAAAACATATTAAAATGATACCGTTTTACGTGAACAAGAACAAGACTATTTGCTTTTTATTTAAAAAACGAAATATCTGCTCTGCAGAGGCTCTAACCAATTGATTTATAATGGGTTTCCCTTCTTACTTATATTGTATTAAAGTTGTTCTTAATTATAGAAGAGCCTAAATAAGACTAAAAACTGCGGGAATAATATTTAAATTAAGTTGGCCTGATAAGACTTTATGTTAGAAAAATGTTTGATTTTCTTTTTTAAAATGAACAAGTCAACCCTCACGACAAATAAATGCTGGTAGCCCCTCATCGAAGATCTGATTATATTGTAGTAACCGCCGCCAGCATAGCAATGAAAGTGTCGTGATTCAAAGTAAAGGGAAATTGTATTTGTACTTGTACTTGTGATTTTTTGGGAATGCGGTTCGGTTCGCTACTTTCTATTTTCGGGCACGCTTTGAAGAAACAACAGTGTATGTACCAGATCCCCAGCTGATACATTGACGTATGCACGACTATGTCCACACTCACAAGCATTTGCATTCGTTTTATTGGCGATTTGCATTTAAGAATTCAATAAATACAAATAGATACATATATGTATCTAGGGGAAACCTGAAACTTGTTTCTGAGCAACAGTTAAAAGCGGCGAGTATTATGTACTTTGGATTTATATATCTCTAACCTAGTAACTAGTATGAGTTATTAATTAAATAAATTTGAGTTGGCGAGGGTTGACTGTATATAAGGTAGTTAAATATGCAGTAAAAATATTAATTGTTTTGGTTAGACAAAGTTTTTTGTGTGCCAAGCACGCTGATAAGCTTGTTAAATCGATAGGTGTAACGGGTAATTAATCTATTAGCTTGTTGAGGTTTGATTGTTATGGTTGTGATTAATAAAGGCTTGATTATACCTCAAACTTTCCGGTAACGATTAGCCAATACTTACAAAATCGAGAACTAACTAGGGTTTTTAAATTCCTTTGAAAATGTGTCTAAAAGTATGCAATAAAAAGTGTGAGGTATCAAATTCCGTGTAATTTTTTTGTTTTCGACTTAATAATTTGTTGCATAGTTTTGGCCACCCTTTTAAGGGATTTTAAAACCTTCGTAATTTTTGTAGCATCTCTGAATCAAGTAATCATTTATTAAAGGCAATTTAAGACTACCAATAGGTCATAATTAATTTATTTTTATTCGGAAAATATTTCTGAGTTAAATTCGTTTATTATTCTCTTAAGGGGCTGCTCATATATTACGTAATCACCTAGGGGGGAAGGGGGTCAGCGAAATGTTTATGTTTGATTACTTCGGGAGGGGGGTCTTGGACAAAAGCAGGTCCACTTTAAAGAGAACAAGTATTAATCTTTATGTGAGTATTTACAAGCCATTCATATATGTACATATGTATTAAAACGATTTCTGAATGTGTGCGAGCGATGGTTTACAACTTAAAGGGGTTTTGATCAAGAGAACGTTAAACACAATCAGCTGCAGTAAAGCGATGACCATTTCCAACTGAACCGTCGACGACAGAGGTTCGTTCGGCTCTGGAAACCCCGAAATAATCGTTTTATTTTTGGTTGTGCGAGACAGAGTTAAAAGTGAGGAGCGATATGGCTGCGTCTGTTGATGAGATTCGCGATGGCCTCATGGAAGACTGGAATATCCTGGAGAACGTCTTTAAGCTGCTCCAACGGGAAGACACCTTCTGTGTGGATCCGCAACAATGGGACAAGCAGAAGATAGTGCCGTTCTTGCAGCCAGACAAGTTGAAGGTGAGACATGCCGGCGCGTCTGCCGATTTGAAGATAAGAAACTTTAACCAGAGAGTTCAATTCTCCACATGACCCGCTGTCGTCAATTGAAACTAATAGTAACAGGCCTTATTCAATTTTATTAGACATTTGTTTGGCAAGTTTATTAATTGATAGTCGTTAAAGTAGATAAGGCATTATCTGACAGAGTCAAGAAGGTCAAGTAGGTCAAGTAGGGTAATTCCCGGAAAGTATTATAACTTCAGAAAAAGTTCTTATGTTATTTTATATTATCATATTTGTGAATTCGTGATGTCTTTATTGTGGTTAGCAGCGTATAACTTGTTAATCATGTTATTTCATCAAGGGATAGGTGATAAGTGAATGACTGAATGTTTTTAGACACAATATATGTAGGTTATCGCTTACAGATCTTAAGATAAATATTGTGAAATACCATAGAAAGAGTAGAAGCATTTAAATTTTGTAACATGACTATAAGTTGTTCAATTTAAGGGGGGGGCTAGGGTATTTTATACCATTCTCCAGGTACTTACGTTGGGGTTCATTTTATTTTAGTTAAATTATATTTTGTTTTATGAATTAATTGGACAGTTAGGATGTACAACCCAAAGCAACTTTTTTTCAAGGGCCCACGGGAGATTCCCTATAACTCCTATACCTGTACATGTTTTTAATAAAACATTCTCAGAAAATTTGTCTAAATGCTAAATTATTATATAACATTTAAATTATTTAACTAGATCAAGCCGTTATGCCACAAAATTGATTTGAAAAGTGGTTCTCTACCGAATTAACCGTACCCCCCCTTAAATTGTTAATTCATTCATTGTCTGTTGATGCATTGACTCTTTATTATCATTCCCAGGAACTGATTAATCTGAAAGTCCGAGAGTCGGAGAAATGCACGCTCGCGGAGATAGAGGAGCTGTGTCAGCAGGTGATACATTACTCCGTGAAAACATCGCACGGACGCTTCCACAATCAGCTCTTCGGGCAACTCGACCCCTTTGGATTGGCGGGAGCAGTGATCACCGAGGCCATGAACGGAAGCTCGTAAGACAAGAAAGACACTTCTCCGTACATAAAATGTCTATTAGACTGACGGACAGCTGATTGCATCTTTTAATGAAATCTACAAGTGCTTGCCGCGAGTTCACAGCACCGATAATTGTGTTAATGCTGTGTAAATTCCAAAGTGCTATGCTTAACCCTCTAAAACCAGATTTTATGCTAATTTTAAATATAATTTAGAGGGTTTCTAATCTTGTTAATTTCTAAAATGTATACATACAACATATATGTTTGATTGCACAATTTAAAGATGAGGATAATTAATATCCAAAAATATGACATGGACTTCCTCTTATTCAAATTAACCTCATTCAGATTAGAATCTTTCCTAATAATATAAATCCCTAATCCCTCTACAGCTACACCTATGAAATCGCACCTGTATTCAGCCTGATTGAGACAGAAATAATCTCGACCATCTGCCAACTGGCCGGCTACAAGGACGGCGATGGCATCTTCGCCCCCGGCGGCTCGACTTCCAACATGTACGCCATTGTCCTGGCCCGCTACAAGGTCGCACCTGAGGTAAAAACCTCCGGAATGTTTGGGATGCGACCCTTGGTCCTCTTTACCTCAGATCAATCCCACTACAGTTTCATGAAGGCCGCCAACTGGCTGGGCTTGGGCAGTGACAACTGCGTGTCGGTAAAAACCAACGAGCGAGGTCAGATGCAACTGGACGATCTGGAGGCGAAGATCTTGGCGACAAAAGCCCGTGGTAGTCAGCCCTTCTTCGTGAACTGTACGGCAGGAACCACGGTGCTGGGTGCCTTCGATGACATCAATGGGGCTGCCGATGTGGCGGAGCGTCATGGATTGTGGCTCCACGTGGACGCGTGCCTTGGCGGAGCTTCACTGCTATCCCAGAAGCACCGATCACTAATCGCTGGCCTGGATCGGGCAAACTCCTTCGCCTGGAATCCACACAAAACCCTCGGGGCTCCTATGCAGTGCTCGCTCTTTTTAACCCGAGAATCTGGACGCCTGCTAGAGCGATGCAACAGCACCGAGGCGCACTATCTGTTTCAGCAGGACAAGTTCTACGACGTCTCCTACGACACTGGCAACAAGAGTGTCCAGTGCGGCAGGAAGATTGATGCCTTTAAGTTCTGGCTGATGCTCAAAGCACGCGGATACGGAAAGTATGGACTCCTGGTGGACCATGCCATCGAGATGTCCAGATTGCTGGAGGATAAGCTGCGCCAGCGCAGTGATCGCTTTAGATTGGTGCTCCAGAAGCACGAGTACTCCAATGTCTGCTTTTGGTACATCCCAAAAACAATGAGGGTGTCCTCGAAGGAAGAGACGGCAGAATGGTGGGATCAACTGCACACGGTAAGTTTGAAAGTTAAATTTAAAAAGAAGATCCTTTAAAAACTATACATTTTCAAAGGTCCTTTAAAATTTGCAATGTCGTTTTAGTCATAAAATCATGATCCCATTTTTTTTTACCAGGTTGCTCCAAAGATCAAGGAGCAGATGACCCACAACGGAACTTTGATGATTGGTTACTCGCCCCTTAAGGCGCAAAATCTGGGCAACTTCTTCCGCATGGTCTTGACGTGCTTCCCCATCCTAAAAAGTGAAGAACTGGATTTTATCTTGGATGAGATCGAGCGTTTGGGAGACAAAATTGTCATTTAATTCGCAAACTCTTTTTTTTTGTTATTCATATTAAAGAGCGTTTTTTTGTATAGTATTCACGAACTTTACTTTAAATTATTATAGCGTTTTTTAAATTTTAACATTCAATTATTTTCCCTGCAACGTTTCCTTTTGACTGTTATTTTTGTTGGTCTGGTCCCACTGATAAATCTAAAGTATCGGAATAATAAACTATCGAAAGCGATTGCTTGTGGTATTATTCTAGCCCCCAAAGTACGGTCATACCAAAGGCAACTGCAATCAAAACAATACAAAATTGGTTGAAATTTTTTGTAAAAGCAAGATACAAAAAAGGATACACCATGGGACGGGCCGAGGTCGGTACGCCCAAGTACCTCGCCAACAAGATGAAGTCGAAGGGCCTGCAGAAGCTACGCTGGTACTGCCAGATGTGCGAGAAGCAGTGTCGCGATGAGAACGGCTTCAAGTGTCACACGATGAGCGAGTCCCACCAGCGGCAGCTGCTCCTCTTCGCGGATGCTCCCGGCAAGTTCCTGCATAGCTTTAGCAAGGAGTTCTCCGACGGCTACATGGAGCTGCTGCGCCGACGGTTCGGGACCAAGCGCACCAACGCCAACAAGATCTACCAGGAGTACATTGCACACAAGGAACACATTCACATGAACGCCACGCGATGGCTAACGCTCTCCGACTACGTCAAGTGGCTGGGGCGGACGGGCCAGGTGGTGGCCGACGAGACGGAGAAGGGCTGGTTCGTCACCTACATCGATCGCAGTCCGGAGGCGATGGAGCGCCAGGCCAAGGCCGATGGCAAGGAGAAGATGGAGAAAGACGACGAGGAACGCATGACCGACTTCATTGAAAGGCAAATCAAAAAGGCGAAGGCAAAGGAGGGCGAGGATGCGGAGGGGAAGGAGAAGTTCACCGAACTCAAGCGCGAGGAGAACGAACCTTTAAAGCTGGACATCCGACTGGAAAAGAAGTTCCAGCCCGACTCTGTGCTGGGCAAATCCGCTCTCACGGCCAAGCGACCCACCTCTGACATCGATGAAAAGGTCTTTAAGAAGCCAAAATCGATTGCGGGAGACAGTCAAACGCGGTCGGCGCTGGACGAGATCATCAGGCAGGAAGAGGCGAAAAAGGAGCGCGCCAACCGCAAAGACTACTGGCTGCACAAGAACATCGTGGTAAAGTTCATCTCAAAGTCCATGGGCGACAAGTTTTTCAAGCAGAAAGCCGTTGTGCAGGAAGTCATCGACAAGTATCAGGCCAAAATCAAGTTCTTGGACACTGGGGAAAAGGTTAAAGTGGATCAGGTAAGTCAAGTTGGGGAATAATTGGATTAACTCATGATTAATCTATAATTTCCAGGCACACTTGGAGACCGTAATTCCGGCCTTGGACAAACCTGTTGTGGTTGTTAATGGCGCCTATCGCGGTTCTGAGGCTCTGCTCAGGAAACTAGATGAGCGCAAGTTTTCAGTCAGCATTGAGATATTGCACGGTCCTCTAAAGGGACGAATTGTGGACAATGTTCAGTACGAAGATATATCTAAGTTGGCTGGTGTTTAGTCTTAAAAATGGTTTGGCTTGCTGTGTGTCTTTCCTACATATGACCGCAAGATAGAGACCTCGGTAGGTTTTGTTTTAGATTTAAGGATAATGAATTAAGTTCTACAAACGTGTTGAATATGTAAATAATGTCACGAGTACTTGTAAATTGCAGAAGAATCGCTACATTTGAACTTAAATTATCGTTTTTTTATGTTTCTTTCTCTTTTGAGCGTCTCTTTTTACCTAATCTAAGATAAAGCCGTTTCAACCTTTGTACCAGAAGTCAGGAACTAAACTAAACTTAAAGCTTGCCCCTTCTCAGCTCGTTGATTAAACTCGGCCCACATTTAGGTTGATTAAACACCATATTTTTAATGATCAACTGAAAAACTGTCATTTACTCAGTATGGATAGACTTAAGTGGGTAAGCAAACAATAGATTTGGGTACAATGAGGCCTCTGTACACAAAGCCCACGATTAACCAGGGAATATTCGCATTCTGGCAAAAGTTTAAACCAGGTCCAGCATCTGTTTAGTGAAGTGCAGCATATTCACGATATGCGGATACTGTCGATTATAGTTATCCTTATTCTTGTACTCTTGGGAGCTGCTGGAGACACTGCTGAGGATGAAAATGAAGGTAGATCAACGTCAAGTTGGTGGGAGACACTGCCTCGGTTTTTGACTGACGTCGTCACCATAAAGGCGAACGTTCTCACGGCTGCTCCGCTCGAACTGGCCGCCAACACTATTGATGCTCTGTGTAAGGATAGTCACTTTCCAATAGACAGAAAGAGTTTGCCGATGATCAGGATATTTTGAATAAAGATTAAGTTGGAAATTCCTGATATTTTTATGTTATTATTCCCAGGCTCCTCGACCTTGTTTATTGGCAGAGTTCCCCCACAAATTTCACCGGATATCAAGAAAATGCACTTTCAGTACATGACCCCGTGCCATAACTATAGTGTTCCTCTGCTGGAGGCCTCCAAGCTCTGGCGGCACTCGAGGTTTAGCAAGGGCCGAAAGGTGGTAATCTTGGCCACTGGATGGACCAACACGGTCAATGAATCCTCCGCCATTGCGATGATCTCCAAAGCCTTCATGTGTCGGGGTGATGTCAACTTTGTGGTATGTTGAGGGCGCTTTGTAAAAATCATTTCTAAATACCTTCTTTCAGATTGTAGATGCTGCGGATTATGTGGACACTCTGTACTCCTGGTCGGCTCTCAACACGGACGTGATAGGGGAGCACATTGGAGTGGGTCTGACGCATCTGATAGAACTGACACCGTTGCGCAACATCCATTTGATTGGTGAGTCTGTTTTAATAGCTTCACCCTGATTGAAAACTGGTAATGATGATTAATAGGCCATTCCCTGGGAGCTCACATAATGGGCACCGCGGGCCGGACATTCAAGCGGCTAACTGGAAAGCTAATCCCGAGAATAACTGGCCTGGATCCCGCCAAGCCCTGCTTTAGACGGGAGAATATTCTGCCAGGGCTGACGCGTGGCGATGCCAAATTGGTGGACATAATCCACACCAACATAGGGATTCTGGCCAAGCGTGGACCTCTCGGCGATGTGGATTTCTATCCAGGCGGTGCCCATCCCATCCAGCCGGGCTGCCTGACCATTGGTTGCTCGCACACCCGTGCGGTGGAATACTTTGCGGAAAGTGCATATCCCGGCCAGGAGAAGAACTTCATGGGCACCAAGTGTGCTTCTTGGGAGAAGTTGCGACGGCGGGATTGCTCTGCTGGAAGCGTTTCGCCGATGGGCTACCGAATTAATCCCCAAGCTAGGGGCATGTACTATTTAGATGTTAATGGCTGGCCACCTTTTGGTCGAAATTCTCATCAGAATATTGATCCCAAATCAAGGACTTGCTACCTGTGTCAGACGTGACATAGCCCCTAAAATGAATGATAACGTCGGCGAGCAGAAAGAGCCCTCGCTCCCATCCAGGACTTAACAAGGTTCTCATATCTCCTGGGTTCCTATACTATATATTAAAGCTATTTTATTTTGTACTGTGATTAGTAATCGATTTCGGTTAGATCTAGATCATCATCAAAGGCCTCCGATATGGCTTTTTGGCTCTGCATGGCGCGCTCCTGCGTTTCGGCGATACGCCACAGCTCGTCGTCGTCGTCGCCCATCAGCATGGAGCGATCCCCACAGCCCTTGATGTCCGGCCGGGGCCGCACCTTGGGCGGAGCGGGTCCGTTCGTTGTTCGCTTCTGTCGATTTCCCATCAGAATTTGGCTCTCCTCGAAGTAGTGATTCGGATGGTTGATGGTCGGCTCAACGCTGGCGCTGTGGGTGAGCTGGAAGTACTTGCCGCAGCCGATCTGATAGTGGCCGCGGGACACAAAGAACATCACCTCCTCGACGGCGCTGGCGGAGAGGCCGTAGGATGCTAGTTTGGTTTTCAGGGAGCCCTGATCCATGGACTTGTAGGGACAGCCGTGACAATCGCCGGGCGCCGCCATTTCCTTGATGATCTTGGCACAGGAATAGGGCGTGTAGTTCACCATGGAACCCTTCTTGCCATAGTTGTGGTAGATGTTGTACTCGTAGCTGCGCGCAAACTTATCGGCGTCCATTTTCTTGGTGAACTCCTCGCGCCAGAAACGCAGTGAATCCTCCAGCGTCACCCCAATTCCCTTGAGAAACAGGCCATACTGCATTCGGCCGCCGTGCTTGACGTGGTGCTGGGCGCGGATGTATTCGTGACACATTCGCATGCACAGCGGCATGGAGGTCTTAGAAAGCTGATCAAGGGACTCGATGGGAATAGCGGCGTCCCGGCACACAGTGTAATCCTTGCCGGTATACGAGTTGTGCAGGGCCTTGAGCATGCGCGAGATGCGCTCGTCGCCCTCGACCTCCTCCACAAGACCCTTGGCTGCCTGCAGGCCTTGCTCGATCTCTTCCTGCTGCCGGGTGCCCACTATGGAGACCAGATCAAGAGTGTTTACGTAGGCGAAGCCTGCCTTCAAGTAGCAGCGACGTCCTCGCACCAGATCCAGCACTTGGGTGAAGGGCACCTTGTAGAAGTCCAGCAGCTCGATCTTTGATACACTCTGGCCTGCCGTGCTCTCGTACAGGCCATCCTTGACCTCGTCTTTCTGTGCCTCGGTCAGCGGATGAATCTCAAAGCCGTTGGCCTCCAAAAACTGTTTCACCTCGGAGCTGCTGAGTGCAGCAAATTTGTACCGAAACAGCTCCATTTCTCGGGCCACGAACCAGCGCGTCAGGTCCTCGGAGCGGCAGTAGGCCAGCCGCAGGATGAAGTGGGACAGGTAATCCCGCCGCCGTGTCTGAATATCTGACTCGTGCTTGCTGCCCCCGCCGCCGCCGACGGAGCAGAGTCTCAGGTAGCTGCGCAATCCCTCGCGGGTCAACTCCGCGCTCACATACTCCTTCCACTCGTCGGAGAGCAGGCGAAGATTCTTGGTGGAGGCGCGATCTAGGACGCGGAGCAGCCGCAGGCGCTCCAGAGCCAGCTCCTCGAACTCCTCTATGTGGACGTCGTCGGTCGGGGGATAGTGGTACAGCATCACATTATGCGGATACTTGCTTTCCAGGCTTACAACCTCGATCTTAACATCATGGCGGGGCCGTTTCTTTAGGTGAAATTCCATGGTTTCGCAGTGAAATAACAATTCTTTTGTTATTGTTTTGCCGTTTTGGCGCGTAAATGTGGAACTATCGATAAGAATAGATTGTTCGACTCTGGAAGAATATATCGATTATATAGTTACTATCGAACTATCGATAGTTTAAACACTAGGTTTTTTTTTAAGTTTGAAATTGTTGGAACTAAGCAAAACAAGAAAGGAAGCTAACTTCGGTAAACCGAAGTTTGTATACCCTTGCAGTT
>JAEIIF010037712.1:0-15616 GCA_018874455.1 Drosophila trapezifrons
TTCTTAGAACCCACGCAAGGATTCAGATTACATTACATTATTTGTGCTAGGCCCATTTGGTCGCTATATTAAGAGTTATGCGCTCAAGTGCTCAACAGTGGTACAGAAGAATTATTCTTAGATATATCTGTTCATGTGTGAACACTCTACTTACAAAACTTCCTCAGGAATCGATATGCATTTAAAATTACAATTTATTTAATTAAATATTTAATGCTCCAATTGATATCCCTGCGATTTTTGTAGAGTCTATGATAGTCAGGTCCTCCAACCCACTTCAAATTCCTTCCTCAACAGAAAGTTTAGTCTTAAAAAAATATACATACTAAAATATAAATCCAAATTGTTCTTTCAGAATTTGCTGTCTGTTAGCAGCAACAAATTAGCCTCCATGCAGCAGCAGCAGCAGCAACAGCAGCAACACCACCAGCAGCAACAGCAACACCACCAGCAGCAGCAACAGCAACATCAGCTTCAGCAGCAATATGCCAACCTGAACAGGAACTACGAGCAGCAGATGGCCAACAATGGAGGAGGTCAGCAGCAGCAGCACGGGTTCGAGCACAATGGCGTTGGCGCTGTCAACGGGGGCAGCGAGAACTGCCTCAGTCAGTGCAGCCTGGACAGCTTTGCCAGCGTGGACATGGAGCTGGCCAAATTGCAGAACTTGCAACGCATCAACACCCTGAAGCTGCTGCAGGCGCAGACGCAGCAGATGCCGCTGCTCAACCAACTGCTGCAGAGCTATGCTGGCAGCACCATGGGCAGCGTTACGGGAAGTAGCCTAAGCAGCCTTATAAGTATGGGTGGGTCGACCACCGGAATGTCCATGTCGGATATGACTAGTGGCGGCAACGGCGGCGGTGGCGGTGCCACCAACGATGGCCATCTAGATCGCGTGGCGAAGTTCCACAGGAGCTCGGCAGCCCTGTGCGACGCCACATGTACCTGGAGTGGACAGCTGCCGCCGCGCTCGCACCGCATGCTCAACTATTCGCCCAAGGTTTTCCTCGGCGGCATTCCCTGGGACATTAGTGAGCAGTCGCTCATCCAGATCTTCAAGCCGTTCGGCTCCATCAAGTGAGAGCGCGCATATCGCCCATTAACCAGATTTCTAACTAACCCCCAAATCCTGATTTCGGCAGAGTGGAGTGGCCCGGAAAGGAACAGCAAGCTGCGCAGCCCAAGGGCTATGTGTACATTATCTTTGAGTCCGACAAGCAGGTCAAGGCCTTGCTCTCCTCCTGCGTAGTCCAGGTGGATGACTCGCACAGCGGCAGCAACTACTTCTTCAAGATCTCTTCGCGTCGCATCAAGTCAAAGGACGTAAGTGTGTCAAGTCTAATTAAATAATTCAAATAATACTTTTGTTTTTGCATTAAACAGGTGGAAGTCATTCCTTGGATAATTGCCGACTCCAACTTTGTGCGCTCAAGTTCGCAGAAACTGGATCCTACGAAGACTGTGTTTGTGGGCGCCTTGCACGGCAAGCTAACGGCCGAGGGCTTGGGCAAGATCATGGACGATCTGTTCGACGGCGTGCTGTATGCTGGCATCGATACGGACAAGTACAAGTACCCGATCGGATCGGGACGCGTGACTTTTAGTAACTTCCGCTCCTACATGAAAGCCGTCTCGGCCGCCTTCATTGAGATTCGGACCACAAAGTTCACTAAAAAGGTGCAGGTGGATCCGTATTTGGAGGACGCCCTGTGCTCAATATGCGGAGTTCAACATGGTCCCTACTATTGTCGGGAGTTGTCTTGTTTCCGGTGAGTAAATGTCATGTGGAGAAAAGGGAAAACATTTCGTTAATTAATTGAAATATTCATTCGCCTTAGATACTTCTGCCGCAGCTGCTGGCAATGGCAGCACAGCTGTGACATTGTCAAAAACCATAAGCCCTTGACGCGCAATTCCAAGTCTCAGAGCCTGGTTGGTATCGGTCCATCCTCGTCGACTGTGTCGCTGGCCTCGTCCAGCCACAGTATTAATGGCGACAACAAGATGCCGCACCACCAACATCAACATCAGCTCCAGCAGAAGCAACATCAGCTCCAGCAGCAGCAACAGCAGTCGCAACACACCCACAATCTCAACCTGCAGAGTAATCTTGGATCCGCCAGCGGTACAACGATGTACAACTTTCAGCAGCAGCAGCATCAGCAGCAGCAGCATCAGCAACAGCAGCATCAGCAACAGCAGCGGCAACACCAAAAGCAAAGCAATCATCAGGCGATTTAGACAGCTTGGGCTTTTATCCGCACCGTTTTAACGGATTTGTTCCGCATCTGCGAAGTGCTTGCGGAATTTTTGACTTTTAGTGGCAGAGTTTTTCCTGGAGAGCCGCCGGAGACCCGGGCTCGTCATTATCATTGTGAACACAGTTTTATTGATGTGTGTATATAAGATCGGTACGATATGAAGAAGCTTGCACTTTGAATTTCCTTTAAGGCAATTAGTGTTAGGCGACGACTCCCCCAAACCCCCCCTCAAGAGACCCCCACACTCATTCATACTATTTTTTGATAATCATGCTTACATATCAGCATTTGGAGCTGGCATTCGAATGCTAAACGAATGATGGACACATGAAATGGTCGATTTCATTTACCCACAACACTCGCCCCCTCCCTAAATATTACTACCACTTGTTAGTTTCTTGGCTAAGAAAGCTGTTAATATTTTCTTATTTGTACAATGTCTAATTTTAAGCGAACGAAGCGGCGCAAGTGTTGGTTGGCGTCGAGGAACTGGAAGAGACTCGACCCAACAGCTTCCCGACTAGATAGATGAGAGGTTATACTTTTTTGTTATGTTTTGCGCTATTACTGAGGAATTTTACATGGTTTCTTTTTACATAGCTAAGCCCCCCAAGCCCCGAGTTAATATGATTCTTTATCTTGGATTGTCCGTTAAGCGTTTATCAGGGAATTTCAATTTTTAAGACATTTTAAAAATTGTAAATTCGTTTAACTCACCACCAGTCCCCCTATTTTTCCTGTCACCTCTATTGAATTTTGTTACGAACCTGAGTTTTCTCTCTATATATATATATAGATATTTATATATATAATTTGTATAGTTTTTGTTTTCGGATTAGCTTTAAGCGCATTATCATTGTTGAACATTATCGCGATGCCTAATAATTGATTGTTGAACTTTGTTTTAAGGCTTTATCATTCTTTGGCTTTTTTGGCTGTTCCACCAGTTTTAGAGCTCCGCTCGCCACACTAGGCTTATAATTTATGTCTTACGCTTTTTTTCCATGTACCATGAGAAAGGATCTCAAGCGCCCATATGTTTAACTATATTTAAAGAATACTCACACTCATGTATATATGTAGCCACATAATATTACATATTGTACTTACACAAGGCCTTAACTTTATTTAACAAAGTTACTCATTTTGTACACCTAACACGAATAGTGAAAATAATCTAAAAAAAACTCTATACTTAAACCAAAACCGAACGAACGCGAACTCTAAATTCATTCATAAAACCATAAACACGTATTCTCAAACCAAAACAAACCCCAAATATATATAACAAATCGCTTTTGACTTCGCCTTTGGTTTCATTCTGGCCACACTTAATCCAAGCTTAGCCCAACTTAACACTTAACACTAACCTTGCGCTTCCCATGCTGATTGTTACTCCTAAGCTAACCAAGTTAAGAAAATCTAGAACTAGTCTAATATCAACATTTAAATTCAAACGAATTTAAGCATAAAAACAATCAAATTACTTTACCAAAAGCAACTAAATACGAATACTCAAGAAGACCGAAAGCAACCAATGTAATCGAGTAGTTCAGACTTTACGGGACGAGGGGAGACGACGGGTGTTATGTGTTGTCATTTTAACGCATACTGCCCTCCTAGGCATTAATTGTTTTTAGCATTATCTCGTACATCACACATTTACACACGCATTACGATGAACCTACAGGGATTTTAAGGTAGTCTTCGAAAGAAACAAATATGAGAAACAATGTAATTATATAACAATAACGAGCAAGGAACGAGGCGTCTAGGAGGAGAGGGCAGAATAGTTGAATTTGTTTAGTTTTTAATATTATATAGATTTGCTGCGAGGATAAGCAATTTTTAAAGTACTGGAGGAATTGCGGGTCTAGGGTAATCAAGGATGCCTCTTAGTGTAACGGTTTCTGTTGTATGTAGCGCCCATATACCTAGCTTAGTTTCCTTTCAGCCAGGCCCAGTTCACCCTGGCCTGGTCGGTGTATAATTAGCAATAAACACAAGCCCAGGCCCACAAGTGCAGTGCATTGTTACTAACCATTTACCATATGCATATATTATGTACGTTACCTATCTATACACACACAACACGTAAAAATAATGCCTTCGATTAGGAGAGAGGAGATGAGGAACCCAAGCAAAATCACCCACTTAAATCGCTTTAATGCCAACCACAAATCAAAAAGCTTATTGACTACTTTTAATGCAATTGAAGAGGAAGTATTGTAAAGTTCACAATTGGTACTAGATCATAGAATGTAAAGGGATATCAGGGGTCGCTGGGGATATATATGGAAGGCCTATGTAACCTATTATATACCCTCTTATGGCGAATAGTCTTCACTCGACGAGAGGAAAACTATGAAAGCAACATAAATATATATATTTTAAAAGCCAAAGTTTATTCCAGTTAAGTCTTGGATGAATGGAGAGGGGAGAATACCTTAACCTAAGCTAGACAAACTGTAAATACATACAGATAAAATGGTGCTTTAGCTAAATTATTAGTAATCGTAAGACTTACCTTGATAGGAAAACATTAATGCTCCAACTGCAACAGCAAAAGACCTTATTTCACTTCCCCTAAAAGGTGTTGAGGGGCGGTATCTTTTTAAAGTTAATTTTTTTAGCCTTTATAATAAACTAATTAGGTGGCAGAACCATTCTTTTATTGAGAAAATCAGATAAATGTTTAAAATCTATTGAATACAACGTGTTTTTAGCTCGCAAAAAAAATCAAGCTCACATTTCAGATTAAAAACTACACTGACATACCTACACTAGCACACAAATATACACACACACACACAACCAACACACACTCTTGCAAACATATTCGTAAACAATTTTAAATAACTATAAAATTTACCACATATTTTTACTAACCAAAAGAATTAACAAATGAAAGAAGAAGGCCAAGCGGGGTGACTTTTAAATGGAACTTTTTAAGGCTATATATATTTCGGCTAGAAGCAATTGGCGACTCAATCTCGATCGTATAATTACACAGTTTTACTTTAACGTTTTTAACGCTTTTACAAGCTTAAGAACTAACAGAACGTGAATTTTAAATTAACACTTACATACACACATACAAATATATGTGAAGCAAACAGTTTTAAACTTTTCCACACGGCTTTTCAACTTGATTAACATGAAGTTTTTATTTTCAATCAACAAAATTAACCTAAAGAAAGAGGAGAGATTAACAAAATGTATCAAGAAATATATATAAATGCAACAAAAAAAAAGTGAAAACACACTATATACATAATGTTTAAACGAAATGTAAAGGAACCAAAATCGAACGCTTCCCACGCAAAAACCGATAATATTAAATTTTAGCAAAGTAAAAGCAAAAATTCAAGAATATTAAGAAAAGAAACAGAAAATATGCAAAGCGTAATTATTAGGCGACAATTCAACCAACATTATTAACAATCCAAAATACATACATATACTTAAAGAAAATAAACACACATATTTTACTGACCACATCTGATTATTTTACGTCTCTACTTTTAAGCCATTCTACACACACTAAACAGAGTAAATTATTTTTAAACGCATACAAACCTATGCCGATATCTCTAACACTCATTAAGCTAACCTCTCTAAACTGTACTCTAAACTCTAAACTGCATACTACTCGTATTCAAAAAACCCTATAACAGATATTTTTACTATCGTATTACTGATTGTACTGTCAACTGTATTCAAGGACGACACACAAGCAAACATGTGAGACACATTTTGGGGGAACATTAGCAAGAACTTTGCAAATTGAATTTTAAACCAAACAATATTTGCTCGGCAAATGTGTTACCAGTTAGGCCTAAGCATAGCGATAAGGAGTAAGAGAATGCAATAAGAACGGTTTTTAAAAAGACTATTATACAACCTATATATATACACCATGGAATATATATAATAATGATAATTCAGAAAGGAATACTAAGCTTTTAATGCAATAATCAAATACCACATATACTATATATACATACACATACATATATACATATATATATATATTTTAATAATTACTTGCGGGGCAACGCAACCAATTGAGTTAAGAGCCCCGCCCGAAATTCGAACGTATACCGTTATTATAGCCGAGGAGCGGATGGATATTTAGAAGAATATTTAGTAGCGGGCGCGCCGGATCCTTGATCGGAAATGGGACGGCCCAACTAATTGATTTTCCCACCTTATATAGGAATATAAACAAAAAATTACTGCAGTGCCATTTTAAATAGCTTCCGATAAGTAAAAATATATATACAAATACATAAATATTTATATAATACAAGGCATACACTAGTACGTACATAAATACCTAGTACAATGTGTTCCCAGTTCTTAGAGGCCTCCCCCGAAAGTCCTAAATTGTTTTTTACCAGACAAGGCAACCGGTTCGATCCTTAAACGATGGGATTAAATTATGAAAAGGTTGCTTTGGCCTTGGAAGGCCTCTTCTAATTTTGAACACGCACGGTACACGCAATATAAATTCATACAAATAAAGATATATACCTATTTATGTACTAATAACTAATATATATTGTTATGAGCAAGAGTTCAAATTGCATTATGGTTATAAAAAAAACAAATAAGACACACTCACACAACAACAACAACAACAACTACAAAAGCAAATGGAACAATGTTGAACATATTTTGAGTGCATGGAAATTTTTTGGGAACTTTTTGAAGCTTTTTTTGTAAGTGGAGCGACGATCTTCAATCGAATATGCAAAGAGGAAGAAGAAATATTAAATGTATTAATAATAAAAGCAGAATACAACTCATGTAGCTAGGTATATTATCAAAAATTAACAAATCCCAGAAATATGTCTATATCAAAATAACGAGAATTTTAATAAACCCCGCAAACGATAGACAGCAAATATAAAGGGGCTAAAAGATAAAATAAAAGGATAACAACTTTATTCATACTTCGTACATCTAAAGAGCTTACCGAAGGAAGCAGCAGCAGTCAAGGCAGAGCGACTAACTAGTAACTGTTAATATTTACCCGCTTGCGGCTGACGGCACAAGCAAATAAATTGTGTAAAATGATAATATATATATATATTTACTAACAAATGTTATTTTTAACCATAAACACACGTCAGAGAGCTGATCGGGTCCCTCATGTAATCTATAAATCCAATTATTTAACCTGGAACCATGCATAACAAGTATAATATCAGACATATGAGTATTTTAAAAATGCCTAAGAAGAAACATTGTATACAATGACTGCTAAACCGACAAATCGTACGTACGAGAGGAGAGAAAATAATAATGAATAAAACTCTGGTAATAAACCCTCGTCACCGGAGGGCTGACAATATATAGGAGGAGATGGAGGAGGGCCTTTACAATAGGTTAAACATTCTGCTGGTCACGGCTACGAAGGGCAAAAACAAAGCATATACTGAACCACATGTATCGGAATCTAACAGAATACAATAAAAGAAGTACAGATAATAAAGGACACACAGACCAAACATTCCCCAACTTCGTTTCTATTTTGTACAATTACAGAGTGTGTATTTTGTGCTTTTTTAACCGTTACAAAACTTACTTACAGGCCTAAAACACTTGTGAGTGCCGTACAATAAAAACTGCATCATTCCAACATACAAAACATCTCTACCGACTAGCTTAAAACTCTGATCAACAATTACGAGTACACACAGATTGCAAACACGAACGATAACTCGACTACTTGTTCAGTCTTCTCTTGGCAAAGATCTGGTAGATGCCGAGGCCAGCCGACAGGGTACCGATCGCCCCCACCTGGAGGGTGGACAGCTTGCCGCCCCAGAGGTAGCCCTTGGGCAGTGTGCTGACGGCGTGTACGAAGTCGAGGGATATGCGCACGATGGACACCATTTCCAGCCGGTGCTTCGCCAAGGATTTGATATCCAAGCTGAGGATTCAAAGGGGTTAGTATGGCATCTTGGATATGCTAACTGTTTGTCACTCACTCGTTTAGGTTGGTTGTGCGGTTCAGTTTGTCCTGATTTAGTGAGAAATTCCGCATTGTTCTGGAATGATTGAAATATTTTATCTGATATTACTATTACTTAAGCTGATAGTACTAACCTCATCAGGTTCAGATACACTGACAGTACCCAGAATATGGAGTTGACGTTGTCCCAGCTATCGGCATGCTTCACATCCACAATCCTGTGCTCGGCCAGCCAGCAGATCTTTTCGATGGGATAGTACAGCAGATCCACAATGTTGGCAGTCACGCCGAGCACGGCCATGATGCGATCAGGTTCATTCTCTCCCAGCCCGTACTCCAACGCATACTGAATCATGGGTATGTCGTCGATCAGGCGCAGGGTGGCCCTCGCTCCCGAGATCTTGGAGCTGGCGGTGGCGTACCGCTTGGCCAGATCAGGATTTCGCTTGGCATGGTATCCGGCCACCAGTTTGGCGCTGTAGCACAGCGCCTTCATCACCTGTGCAAACGGATAAAAATTCGGTGCTTAATCTCATACATACTATATTTATTTTGTGCAATATTTTTACGACGAGGTTTTTTAACATCTCTGTTTACTGTTTACCTCCACTTGACCTCGCTTGCCCCTCCTCAGCCCTGCAATTTGTGGAATTGCTTGGATATGACAAACAGATAAAACGCAATCAGCGATAAAAAGAACACAGCGAATGCCACGAACATCTCGTTTGCCGACTGCCAGTGGAGTGGAGCACCTGGTGCTCCTCCTGTCGACAGGATGGGTAATGGGCTGTGCCACTGTTTACCCATCAATACTGCAGTTTGTTTGCCCAGCCCATTAATGAATTATGTAGTTACTCAATACGGCAGCAAGGTTACCTCGAAACGAAGGTTTGTGTACCCTTTAAGGTATTACTAAACTGCGAGAATTGTAAAACTAGGGGAGTCCTTCTAAGAGTATGAAATTCTCCAAGGAGAAATGCTTGAAAGCTCCTAGCAATCTCATTTGTCATACTTTCGGAGAGCAAAAGAAATCTCTACGGATTTGAGATCAATCGAAAGTGTGCCTAAAAGAAGCCAATAAAATAATTTAGTTCCCTTTCACTTGATTTCACAAAAAGTATTCAACTTGTTGAAAGGGTAAACCTTGTTTTTGGATGTGGGTATGTATTCCTGTCGGATCGCGTGTTTCTCGCCTAATGGGTGGGTTAGTGGGGCTAAACAAACCTTTCGCTCGTAGCGTATTATCCGCTTTATCTGGCAGCGGGTTAACGGTTTGCCGGCTATAGTATTCAACATTATCTCGACGCGACTGCCGTCAAACAGTGACTGATAAGCCAGAAGCAAAAGAAAAACATTGCGAATGCTCTCAAAGAAGTAAGGCAAGGTCCAAGTCTGCCGCTACTTCCTTGTCCAAGACCCCGGCCCAATGCCAGCAGCAACAGCTCCACCGCGAAAACCTGTTGGTTGGCTTGGCTCTAACTCCGACCGAGCCCCCCAATGGACCAGTCCGATAAAACCCGTCTATATGCCACGATGCATTTTTTAAATTGAGCATTTTTTGGAAACACTCATTGGAAAATGTAAACAAACAGGTGTGCGGAAAGTTTGATGGGAAATTGTTTTTGCAGTGTGTGTAGTGGCGTGTTTTTATGTTACCTTATCGCGGCCTCCATAGGAATCGATAATATCACAGAATTCGTTGACAAACTTTGTCGTGCTGCTCATAATTGCTCGGTTAAAAGGCCCAGGTACCGATTTATAACACGCAGAAACTCAAACTGAAACACAACGGCAAAAACAGAGAAATTGTCGTACGCGGGCGGGGAAACAACAACAATCAGCTGAGGCTCGACAGTGATGCCAGCATAGCTGGACCTTTCACAATGGCAAAGGGTAGGAAATAGCTAACTAAAAATGGCTAGATTTTTTTTCTTTACTTTTCTTCAATATTAAAAAAAAAACAATCTATTTTTAGTGTCCTAGTTAACAAAAGCAACTATTGAAATTAATTAGGTTTTAAACAGCTCCAGTTAAGCTCAAATTTGTTAAATATTTTTAAGATGAGCTATTGTCTAGCTTGAAATATAGCTATTACGCCAACACTAACGACAACAAATGCTTCTGAACAGCTGTTTCTCCCACAACGCACCGATAACCGCCGCCGCTGCCCAGCACTGTTATCGGACGCTGCAGCTATCGAGCACGGCAGGACGGGATCAGGATACGAAGACGGATTTGGCGAGGATATCACACAACCATGAGCTTGCCCAGTGCTAGCAGTAGCAGCCACGCCCACGCCCATGCAGCGTCGCCCGTTTACAGCAATAGCAGCAGCAACAATAACAGCAAGTCGAGTGGGGGCAACAAGAAACCATCCTCGAAAAACGATTTGCTGCGCTGCGCCGTCGGCCTTCTGCTGAAGCAGAAAAATTACGTGGTAAGTGATTTATCTCCACACATCCGATCTCCAATGTAACGATCTCCATCGTGGTATTTTTCTAGGGGAACGAACGCTTCCGTCGATCGGACTTTCTGCTGTTGCAGAACAAGCAGCAGTTCGCGGTCAACAAAATGTTGGATACGGATCTGCACGGCGGGAACAGCTTCACCTACTCGAATGTACAGGTGATCACCAACAATCAGCACACGGTGGACCAGCAGTTTGGACGCTTCTCGCAGTTCGTGGAGACCCAGGCGGAGCCGCTGAGACTGGAGATGAAGCGCTTCTACGGACCAATGTTGTGCCACTTCTATGTGGATCTGCTCAAGGCGCGCGAGCCCAGAGGTGCTGTGGAACTACTGCGCAAGTACGCCCATTTGGTGGCCCCGGTTGACCTGTACGACGCCCCGCCGCCGACCAAGATCAACGGCTGTTCCACCTCGGCCTCCGAGTCCACCTTGCACATACGGTTCGCCAGAGAAGCCCAAGGCACTGGAGACACGGAGCTCGATTACTTCATGCGCCTGGTGCAGATCCTTAGTGGCTGCACACGGCTAGAGGCAGCCGAGTCGGACGAGACGGTGGCCCACTTTCGGTCCTCCAAGTACGAGCTGCACACCTCGGCCCAGGTGGTGGATAGGATCTGTGCCTATCTGCAGAGGCGAGGCCATGTGTTGATCATGAACCTGCTGTATACCTGGCTGCAAATACATATCGTGGAGAATGAGCAACGTGCTTTCACCGAGGATCACCTGCTGGGCTTGACGGACGACCTGGACGGTGAGGAGGCCGAGGAGGAGGTGGCAGCAAAGCCAACAGTAACCATCCCGCCCCGCGGAGACCACAAGCCAGGAAAGACATTTGCCGAAAAGTCTGCCCGAAAACGGCCTGCCGAGGAGCCATACATCAAGCTGGAGACGGACATAAAGCAAGAGATTGGTGCGGATGACCCCGCAGAACCTAGCAAGTCCCAGCTCAATGTAGACGCCTGCCTGGACAGCCTCAAGTCAGCCACCGAACAGATACTCAAAGCCCAAGTAGAGCTGCCGCGCATTCTCAGGATCAACGATCGCTCCCAGGGCCTTACCTCCGCCCACATGGATGCCAGTGAGTGCCACATGCTCGCCGGCTTCGACAACTCCGCCGTGCAGGTGTGGCAGCTCAACCAGCACAGTTGCCGCGGCAAGAGCTTCTACAGACGCCATCCCTATTCGCAGTGTCCCTGGGAGCTGAACAGCTGCGTAGATCCGGAGGAGGAAGAGGAGCCGGAGGATGTGGAGTATGAGGAGGGCAGTGACGAGGACGACCGGTGTTCTGAGGAAGAGCAAAGAGAACGCAGCAGGTCACGGCACAGCAAATACGATGACAATTCCTAGTAAGTTTATCCAATCAAACCTGAGCTTGGGTTCTAGCTTGCAGCCTTTTAATTTTGTTCACTTCGTTTACAGCAACGATTCTGGCGGCCTGCAGCTACGTGGTCACACGAGAGGCGTCACCGATGTGCGCTTCTCCGCCCATTATCCGCTCATATATAGTGTGTCCAAGGACGCCACCATGCGGTGCTGGCGGGCGCATAATTTTCAGTGCGCCGCCATATACAGAAGTCACAACTACCCAATCTGGTGTTTGGACGAGAGTCCATTTGGTCAGTACGTTGTCACGGGCTCAAAGGATCTGAGTGCTCGCCTTTGGTCGCTGGAGAAGGAACACGCCCTCATCATTTATGCCGGACACACGCAGGACGTTGAGGTGGGTAACAAATGCAGAACATCAATGAAACATTATTACTATGGTCTTCAATCTCTTCCTTAGTGCGTTGCCTTCCACCCTAATGGCAACTATATAGCCACCGGCTCGGCGGATCACTCAGTACGTCTTTGGTGCGCAACCAGCGGGAAGCTTATGCGAGTCTTTGCCGACTGTCGCCAGTCTGTAACCCAGTTGGCCTTTAGTCCAGACGGAAAGATGTTGGCCGCCGCTGGCGAGGAGACCAAGGTTCGGATTTTTGATTTGGCGGCTGGAGCGCAGCTGGCTGAGCTCAAAGATCATACGGCGAGCATCAGTTCGCTTTCCTGGGGTGCCCACAATCAGCATCTGGCCACAGCCTGCACCGATGGCAGTCTGCGATTGTGGGATATCAAGAAACTATCCCCCATGGGGTACGTTAGTATTTAGACTAAATCCCTGGTTATTTGTATTAATTTATGTTAATCATTCCCACAGGGACAGCAGTAGCGCTGGAAGCTCCTCCGCATCGACTTCATACTCATCAGCTACAACGAATCGTGTGCTAACTCTCAATAGTTCCTGCCAACGTCTGGTCGATGTTTTTTACGGACCCAGCAAGACGTTATATTGCATTGGCACCTGAATCGAATCAACTGGATGAAACTGCACGCCAAACGAATGAATTTCTACTCTCTGATGGTTTATGTTTCAAAATAATAATTTATTTGTAATAAGTCTGTATAATATTACTGTTACTATTGTGTGAAACAACTCGTTTGCTTGTCTTTACCTTTATATATATAATTATTTCCAGCTTTTTAACAATTAACAGAGGAGTCTGCTCTTTGATAGCTCCGTGTTTTTTTTTATTGTTTGTTTTTGTTTCCGTTAGCTTACTAGTGGAATAAACGACTTTAATTACAGTGTAATGCCCTTACATGCTTCGCTTACTTGTCGCATCTAAGGGAAGCTATATTTATTTAAGTAAAATGTTATGAAATATTTTTAAATAGGTCTGCAGACGAACTTGCAAGTAAGCTATCAAACTTCGACAAGCGAAGTTCTATACCTTTGCAGTTATAGCCGATTTCCTTCGATATATTTGGCCAGGTCGCTGCCATGGGAGATATAGCATACAGCAGTCTGATCAAATTCAAAGCGTGTTGACCTTATTTAATATTAAAATCAGTTTTCATTAAAAACAACGAGAATATGGAAAGACGATTACTAATAAAACCCAGAAAGGTAGATAGAAATGGCTAGATCGACTATATATCTACTTCATAGGATATGTCGCCTTCACCGCAATCAAAAGTATCTGAAATCAGGAAGCTTTTCTTGCCAAACATTAAATTAGAAGGATAAATCTCTAGATAGTACGCATACAATCTTTTTTTGCTCCCAGAAAATCTTCGGTCCGACTAGATGAGCGATGCATTTAAAGGCATTCGAAAACTGCACTTGAATAATTTAGGAAGTTCGATATATATAGATTTAGGTATATATGCAAGCTTTTTTCGTTACTTACACGTATTTATATATACAATTCATTGGATTTTGGACATTCGCACAGCCCTCTAGGACAAATGAACATTGAACGTAAACTTAAAAGTAAAGGTTGATCAGCTCGCGGCTGTTATAAGTATAGATAAAAGATCAGATCCTCACGATCTGCGCAGGATGCAACAAAAACGAAATCCTATTCAACTTACAATCGTTACCCGCTTTGGAGAACTCTTAATGTTTGTAGAAAAGTATAATTAATGTGAGACAAGACATGAATAAATAATAAATAGCATGTGTGGTACGCGTAGAGACAGTCGCAATCGCAATTCCTAGGCGCACTGGGTAAGAAAAAGTCTAATAGTATCATACAATCTCGTTTCACAGAACCCCCAAGTCACTGCCAAATGTTCGTGGTTGCTGCTTATTCTGTTGTTGTCGATGAACAAATTGAGTATAAAAGATTTTAGCTATAACGAATGAACGCATCCCAACATGCTCGCCCGCCACCTCGTCTGCTGGCCCGCCTTCTCCTATCGTTTGTGTCGTCCGCGCATCAGCTGCAAGGTCTTGGCCATAAGAGGTGCCTTCTTGTTCCTCGGTGCGGCAGCTGTGAATTGAGACAGAGACAATTCATTTGCCAAAGATTCTATAGCATGAGCTTCTTTAACTTGTATTGATCAACTCACCCACTTGGGCCGTGTCACGGGTAGCGGCCAAGACTCGCAGTCGGGCATCGCCTACCTTGGCAGCGTTGGGCGTTACGCTGGACAGCGAGGCCACACGTGCGGCTGGAGTGGCAATGAGTTTGCCTTTGGTGCCATATTGTTCTTGCTTGCGCTGCACACTGCGCGGCGGCTTTACCATCGAGTCCACAAAGGCCAGCTGTGTTTTGCGCACGGGCAGCTCGCTGATCTTCTGCGAGGCCTTAATACTCTCGGCCAGGCTACTGAGCTTGCGATCCTTCTCCTCCTGGCAGCGCTGCAAGGATAGTACATAGCGCGTTTTGGCTTAGATGTAAAAAATTTGCTGAGGAATAACCGAAAGGCTCCATACCAGAAACATTTCGCGCCACGTTTCCATCTCCTCGCGCCTTTCGCTGCGACAATGGCGCTGGACATGCTTCTGCCACAGGACATCACTGTCGTCCATTAGATAGGGGTTGTACTCTTCGATGTTCAGCAGTTGATGGGGCGTGGCGCGTTCCAGAACAGTACGAAGGATCTCAAAGGGCACGCCACCGGTGTATTCAAGGGCTGTGACGAGATAGGAACAGAGTTGGCTTTCTATAATTTCAAATTCTAATTATTTAACTTGAACTTCATGAACAGAACAGGCAGGGTTCTTATTTCTCTGGATAGTATGATTTCAGGTTCTGTTTTCTGCTATTTTCGATTAGTCAAGCTGCCAGTTGTTAGCTGTTTGCCAGTTCTTACCATCAAGGTTCTTCTGGAGAATGCGCGTGCACAGATCGAAGAGCGAAGGCACCTGGAGGAGTTGGCCAGTTCTTACGCCCGAGTAAATCTTAGTGCTGGATAAAAATTCATTATTGAAAACTGAGATCTCGATCACGAACGTAAGAAGTTCCTTTAACACACCGCATGGTTTTCGACGAGATCCCCTGGGCCAAGGCCTCAGACTCATTAAAGCGGGATGCTTGGGACTTCTGGCTGCCGCCCTGGTTGAAAACCACGTCCA
>JAEIIF010037774.1:0-29432 GCA_018874455.1 Drosophila trapezifrons
ACCATCATGGACGGTCGACGGTCGACGGTAGATGGTCTGCAGTGTGAATTGGGTTTTACCTAACGTAAAAAAAAACCGTTTATGCCGTAAAATATTTGTTAAGCTTATAAAATATTTCGTTGATGTTACGAATACATTTATTGCTAAAATATGCTATATAAACCTTAAAATAAGCTAGATTTCAGGCTTTAAGCTATTTACCAATGGTATAAGCTTTTACATTTTAAAATATGCTGGATCTAGCCTAAAATGGCAGCACTGCTTTCGACTTTAAAATTTAAAATTCTTGTGGTTATTTTAAGTTGGAGACTTGGTCACACTGACTTGAAATTACTTAACATGCTGCAAGGATTGATTCAAAGGTAAATAATTCGAGGATAAACAAGGATTTTATGTATGAATAACTTCCAATTTATCCCCTCCCAGAACCTGCCTAGCGGTAGCCAACACCGCACAAACGCTGCTTGTGCGGGAGAAGCACGCCTTCAACCGGGCGCTGCTGAAGCCGAAAGTTCGCTGCCATTTCCCGAAACCCATGGAAGTAAAGAGAATCAACGTTCACGGCTGGGATACAAGGATGTCAACGCCCGAGGGCCGGCGCGTGCTGATGCGCAGGATACTCAAGGGTCGCCACGACCTGTCACATTAGCCTCATTTTGATTTAATAAACCCCCCTTTATTTACAAAACAATGTAACAATCCACAATTAGCACGATGTTGCCGGTCTCCGGCTCAGTTTCCGTTCCTCTGATTCGCTGGCACCCCCAGGAAGGCCGGCGCTCGATGGTAGATCTGTTGTATGCTCTTCGAGGACTTGGAATCGTCCAGGATGAATACGAAAGGAACACTGCTGGAAACTCCTTGACCCTGATCCCGGAAGTACCCCTGTGGCAAGGTCAGTTCTCCGCCGGGTATGAGGCTGTTCACAAGAGACATACGCTGCAGGGGCATCGCGGGAACGAGGAACAGTCGCTGGCGTTCGTAGTCAATGGCACGAACAACTCCTGTAAGAAAATGCAAGAGGAATTAACCAGCAGTTCACCAATATCCCCGTCTAAACTCACCTATTCCCAAACACTTAGGTAGGCCAGTAGCTTCTTGGTGACACAGATACACCACATTGGCCTCCATGCCGCCGATCATTTCCTCGCGCGTGTAATCCTTGCTGTTGGGATGCTGGATCCTCAGGGCGTCTAACGGCACTCCAAGGGTCTGACAGTCTGCCAAGGATTTGGCGTTTCCCGTGAGACACGAACTAAGGCGGGCCAAGAGGTTGGAATACCGCATATCCTTGGCACTCAGGGTCCATGTACCCCGCTCCTTTGGCGGCACAGCACTGAGCAGCTTGTGGAGCGTGTATTTTGGAATTTCCTTCACCCGAAACTCCTCCGCCGTATAAATAATGGGCTTGCTCTGCGAGAGACTGCTCCACTCGAGCGGGGAATCAAAGTTGTTGATCGCAATTGGACTGGCAATCTGTATCAAGTCCGTGGGTCGGATACGGTCCACCAGCAGGGCCATCAGTTCAGTTCCAAAGCCCTTGTTGTAGCCCATCGTGTTGATTAGCCAGGGAATATTGGCGTACTTTGAATCCTTCTGGACATCCTGGATTAACTGGATGACTGCTCTTGCATACTGTTCCGCGCACATCACTATGTTGGTGTGGCCGACGACGTAGGCGTGATCTGGTTGCTTGTTTAGCAGGAATCCCGGTCCGAGGAGCGGTCCATCAATGAGGGTACACGACACAGTCTGGGGAACAAAGGTCTCCGGCTGCCCAATGTCCAAATCAATGAGCAGGATGGCAGGGAACTGACCCAGATTCCGGTTGATGAGGTAACGCAGCAAACTGGACTTTCCAACGCCCTTGCCACCTGCCATCATCACTCGACTGCTAGCCTGTATCTTTAGCTTGTTCCAAACCTGCGGCACCTGCAGCGTGCGACTGAGATCGGAGCTCTGGATGAGGCAGTGCAGCAGGGACTCGCTCTGGTGGTACGGACGATTGGAGGCGTTTAGCAGCGGGAACACATTCTGGGCCATGTGCTTGCCAAAGGTCTCCGAGAGACGCTGAGCGCCAGTATTTCGCTGCAACAGCACAATGGCGTCGGTTTGGCTCTGGAAACTACCCTGAATCCTGTCCAGCTGCGCTCGGGTAAAGTTCTCATTGAGCTCCTCCCAATTCACTTCATCCTTGGCTGGTTTTTTGGTTTTGGTCGGCGAAATGGACACCCAAGGAAGGCCTTTTAGTGAGTAGATGGTGAGTGCTTCCTGCCGGCGAGCTCTGTGACCATTCACCGAGATCTGGCCACTCAGCAGAGTGAGCACCAATGTTCCGTAGAGCTCGATGTTCTCCTTAAACACGGCCAGGACGTAGTTGCTCTTAAGACTGTTCTCGAAAACGCTAAGCTCGGTGGGGGTGGCTTGCGGATTTCTATAGAATGGCGTCTCATTTGGTTGGGGAATCTGGTTCTGTTCTGTTATAGGATTGTCTGTTTGTGCTTCCTCAGCATTGACTTTAGCTTCTACGATGACTTCAGCTTCTACATGGACTTCATCTTCTTCTTTTGTAATAACAAGCTCCTCTACAATCTTCTCCTTCACAATCTCTTTTTCCTTGGACTTATACTTAACCAGTTCACTTTGGTTTTGTGCCACAGGTGGTTCATCGAATATTTCCTCTATAATAAGCGGTTCCTTCTGCAAATGCGGCGGTGGATCGTCAAAGAAACCTTCTATTATAGGTGGTTCATAGGTGGAGTCCAGGTCGTCGCTATCAAAGATATCGCTGCCAAAACTCTCACTGTCTGTGACTTCACTTTCAGCTGACTCTTCGCTGTCTTCACTGTCAAAGTCTTCGATGTCTTCAGCGTCAAAGTCCTCGCTATCTGTTTCTTCGCTATCAGACTCATCACTGTCAAAATCCTCCGATTCCACGTCTTCGCTGTTTCGGGGGACGTAATCATCATCCGTTTCTTCGTTGTCCATTTCGGCCAGTGCATTCGACTCAAAAACTAAAATCTTGCGAACAGTTCCCTTGAAATCACTTTGCAAGAGGTGCGCCCTACTTTTTTCGGGTTCTTCAAAGGGAGCTGGCAAGATTAGACCTTTGCCCTGATCCTTTTTGGGCACTTTGAAGATCTTAGGGACTCTGAAGAAGTCCTCATTTTCGTCCTCAAAGCCATCGAATTCCTCGCCACCTGTTGAATGGATAGTAGCTATGAATCAAGTACAATTAGAGGCTAATGACATCTTACTGTTCTCTGAATTCCACTCCAAATCGTCTTCATTTTCGCCTTCAGCCTCCAGCTCCAGATCTTCTTTTAAATCAGAATTATCCTCGACATCCTCAAAAGAGCCTTCACTGGATGTTTGCGCTGCAAAGCCTATTCATAAAAATATTGGTTAAATTATGTTCATATTAGGTTAATATATACAATACCATTTATAATGGGGACGGGCAAGTCCTGTGCTTTGGAACGCTTAACTTTTTTATGTTTTTCTGTTACAATTTTTACTGTTGTAACTTTGGAGTCATTTAACTTGTCATTTTTAACTGCAGGATGTCTCTTTTCTGAAAGAAAACATTTATAAATTATTAATTTACTATATAAAATATTCAGTATATCATACCATCATTCTTAAGAACTTTTAAAGCTTGTTTTTTAGAACCCTTTTTATTTATTTTTTGTTCAGAATTATTTGGTTTCCTTGAGTTAGCCTCCGGTATTTTATCTCTTGAATCGTCAGCCTTATTTTTGGATTTTCCTT
Source organism: Drosophila trapezifrons (assembly GCA_018874455.1). Classification (NCBI taxonomy): domain Eukaryota; kingdom Metazoa; phylum Arthropoda; class Insecta; order Diptera; family Drosophilidae; genus Drosophila; species Drosophila trapezifrons. The sequence goes on from JAEIIF010037774.1 coordinate 3,772, forward strand.
GCTTAGCTAGGCTATTTCCTGCTTTTGCATTATCATATTTAGTCTTAGGATTCGTCACAGGAACAGCTACATCAGTTTTTGGCTTCTTTTTGGACGGAGAAGTCTCAGACTTGGAATCTTCGTTGAGGAGAGGTCGCTTTTGAGCAGGATTCTGTTTGGATTTCACCTTCTGCTTGGCTTTCTTTGATTGCTGGGAAGACTCCAAGTTCTGCTTTGCCCCCTTTACTTTCTGAGGAGACTCCACATCCATTTTTTGCTTTTTGGGTTTGGAAATCTCTGCGGGAGCACTGGAAACTCTTGGAACCGCCTTATGTTTTGAAGTCACAGGTGGGGGAACTGGTTTTCCTGGCTTCTTCCGGCCGGAGGCTATCTCGCGCTCTTCGGTGAGCCTGAAACTAAGCTGCATTTCTTTTAGTATATGAGACTTTAGTCTACTTGTTGTCATTTTCCGTAAAATCGTCAAGAATCAAAGCAACAATTGGCCGGGCCATGCGACAGCAGTTGGAAGAAGAAGCAGAAACATACCGATAGCTCGATTACATCGTCTTAAGACTATCGGAGTACTAAGAAGAAAACGGATTTTAAGTTTTTTTAATCAAAAAACCTTTTAATATCATTGGTAATTTTGTATAAAATTTTGGCTGAGGAATACTAAAAATATGACCCATTTTCCATTACAGATAGCCTTAATATTTGAGAAAACTACCCCGACCGCCATGGGAAGAAGAAGCAGCGGCCGAGTGAGACCAGCCACCACCAAAGGTAACCACCACCATCGATAACAACCGCAATGCAGCCCTGCGCATGAAGGCGTTGGTTGGTCATCGAACGTTCATCGCGCTACCGAGAAACGAAACGGATGAACATTGTTCATCGTCATTTTGCATGGGGAAAAATCGTCGAGTTCAATTCGAGTTATTGTAATTGCATTAACTTTTAAACGATATAGTTGAACGGTAGACGCATAATAACCAACAAATTTGTGCCATTTTGTAAGCAAATTAAGTGTCGAATTCGTGCTGAGTGTTGTGAAATCACCATAAATTGTAAGTGGCTGAAAGGCAGTGAAAAAATTCCACACAGCACGCACACACGCACGCCCAGCCACACGCACACAGCTACTTCGGCGGACACGAACAGCGGAGCGCGAGTGGATGATGAGATGTTTTTGGAATGGAATGAAGCGAGCGGGACGAGGAGAGGAGTTGATTTTTTCGGCCCTATGACGCGACTGGAGCTGGCCCCAGGAAAATGCGAAAGGCGAGACGCGAAAAATGAAAACCGAAAAGCGCAAAGCGTAAAACGGGGAAAACAGCATACAAATGCGGCGAGAGCGGACAATGGGCCAGAAAGAAAGAAAAGAAAGAACCCCACACTTTTCGACTATTAGATCGCCGTCGTCCCGTCCAGCCGCGAGTATGACTAAGTGTGTGTGCGAGCGGGAGAGGGCTACCGAAAGAGAGAGAGAGAGAGCGCCCGTGTGTTTGTGTGTGCCGTGCCTGTGTGTGGCTTTTTCATTTCGATAATTTCGAACAGCTCGCAGTTTTCGCGAATAAATTAAACAGAACAAGCGAGCGGACTCTGTGCAGCAGCAGCAACAGTACCAGCAACAGTACATTGCATTATTTGCATCCACCCCCCCACCAATGTGCCTTTCCCTTTGCTTTGCAGAACTTCCAATGACGACGATTCGCAAGAAATTGGTAATTGTCGGCGACGGTGCCTGCGGTAAAACTTGTCTTCTGATTGTCTTCAGCAAAGATCAGTTCCCCGAGGTCTATGTGCCCACCGTGTTTGAGAATTATGTGGCCGATATCGAGGTGGACGGCAAACAGGTAAGTTTTTAAAACCCCCCCTCCCTTTCGAGATCCCCGCCTCTGCCCCCAGTCCCCGTGATAACCCCGCCCGAGAGGAGATAATCAGATGATCTCGTTTTATAATTTGTGCATTGAATTCAGACGAATTCAAGTGCGCGTATCCTCCTTACACTCTCTTTCTTTCCCTTCGTGTTGTCTCTTCGCCTGCGTGTGTGTGTTTTTATTGTTCTCTTGTTTGTGCCACCCACAACTTCACCCCCACACCCACACCTACAACCCCTCCTTGTAAAATGGAAAAATAAAAAAATAAAAAACTGTTGTGAGTCAATATCGAACGATTCCATAAACACACACAGACACCAAGGGGGGTGGAGCAGACGAGGGGGAAAATGCTTTTCCACGATCTCGAAAGAGTGCAAATTCTAAGGATTTTTTTTGTAAGAATCCCCCAGACATCTCTTGATAGCAGTGATTAAGTCACACTTGGCCACATTTCCCCCACAGTCACATCAGAGCACACACACAAGCCCATGGATGGCAAACAGAGAGTTGGCAGCACCAATACCATGCTAGCTCCCTTCCTTCCGCTCGTTTTCTTTTCTTTTTATTTTGTATTTGTCTTATACAAGTCCGTTGCGCACATACAGTTTTGTGCGTTGCGCCGCCCCCCGCTCGCTCTCTCTCTCTCTCTCTACCTGTACTCTCTCCCGTGCTCCCACTCTGGCCCTCTCTCTCTCGCTCTGCTAAATGTAATGAGCAGCAGCGTTTTGTGTGCGCGATTTCCGAGGGCATTAAGTCATGATTTGGCTATATATTCGATTTGGATTCCCAATATTATTCGGGCGCTTTTTTCGAAATAAACACTGTGTTTGCCTTTGCTGCGCAATATGGCGGGGTTTCTTCGCCTGTGCCTGTGCCTCTGCCTGTTTCTGTTTGGATAGCGTTTACATACATATGCTGGCTGCCTCTGCCCGACTCTCGTTCACGTCATTCTACTTGGCTTCGGCTCGCTTCGATGTGATTAATTCGCTTGGCATTTCCGCCAAGTTCCTTGCTCACTCTCGCATTCTCCAGCTCTCCGGCAAACTCTCGCTATCTGCAACTCTCCAGTTCTCCCCCCTAAGCACAACCATCCCCAACAAATGCAATATGATGACGCCACGCATGCCTATGCAGGCAGACTTGTTCTAAACCCAAATCCTAATCTCTATCTTCAAATCCGAATCTCCAGGTGGAGCTGGCCCTGTGGGATACGGCCGGGCAGGAGGACTACGACAGACTACGACCGCTGAGCTATCCCGACACTGACGTCATACTGATGTGTTTCTCAGTGGATTCACCCGATTCGCTAGAAAATATTCCTGAGAAATGGACCCCAGAGGTGAGTATTATTACCTGGAAAGGCAACAGGAAGGAGAGCTTCAGGTTTAATCGGGTTTTGCAGCTTAACTTCTATAACAAACACTTGTAGTTCAAAGGAATGAAAGTATTTATGTCTAGCACTTTGCTTCATATCTCAAATTAAATTCCGATATATAACTTGATACTTTCTGGGCCTATTTGACAGGTCCCAGACAAGGCATACTTCTCCTTAGTGCTAACAGATACTAGTTAAGGCTTAGGAAGGCTACTTCTATCTAGTATCTGGTAAATATCAGTTTAAACTTCACTTTGATAATATAACCCTAACTGTATCTATGAAATGAATCTATTATAATGTTAATAGGCTTTAGAATATTTTTTAAAGCTTTGTGAAAGGAAATTGAGATGCAATACTTGTTAAATTTAGTATTCAAAAGGCTGGGGATAATGCTATAAAAGTCTCAATAAATCTTAGCCATTTAAATGCATAGGGAAATGTGTAATTTGGTATCTAAAAGATACTAATTTAAAGATTTTCCACCTGCATTACCGATATGTATCATAAAGCTCAACTAATCCCTTTTAATTCCTTGCAGGTCAAGCACTTTTGTCCAAATGTTCCAATCATTTTGGTAGGAAATAAGAAAGATTTGCGAAATGATCCCAACACAATTCGGGTAAGTATACGCACCGTTGGCTCACATAAGAAAAGAGTGTTCTAATCAAGTGTTCTTCTGTTCGTTTCCCCAGGATCTCGCAAAGATGAAGCAGGAGCCGGTGAAGCCACAGGAGGGTCGCGCTATGGCCGAGAAAATTAATGCCTTTGCCTATTTGGAGTGCTCGGCAAAGTCCAAGGAGGGTGTGCGAGATGTTTTCGAAACGGCAACTAGGGCCGCGCTGCAAGTCAAAAAGAGGAAGAAGACCAGATGCCTTTTGCTCTAAAAGAGCAAATCAACAACATGAAAATCTTTACCACACACACACAGCAAAACAACAACAACAGCATAAACACACTCACACACACACACAACACACACCTTTTACAACAATAACGAGCTGAAGAACCACTCAACAACAACGGATACACGAAGCTGCACCACCCTACAAAAAACAACAAAACAACAGCAAGAGCGCGCGCTAGAGCAACAGCATAAGCAGAAGCAGAAACAGAACAAGAGCCGCACACAAGATCGGTCGGTGGTGGAGGGAGCAGCGCGGTAGAATGAGACCCCCGGGAAAATGTCAAATGCAAATTTGATTTTAAATACAGTCTAGATGTAGTTATAAACCGAAGTAAACAACAGTAATATATTGGCATTATTCTTTGTAACCGTAGGGCAGAGAGCAGATCGATCAGTCAGCCACTGCAAGCAAATATATATCGATATATGTAAACATATTCAAGTTGTGTCCGTTTCTGTCCAACCCTCCTACTCTTCCTACTCAATGTACGTTTCGTGAGTGTCGTTCTTTGTTGTCAAGTGTAGTCAGCCGGCCCAGCAGCTGTGGCAGGATGAGATTGTGTGCGCATGTGAGGGTGAGGCAGGTGAAGTGGAATCAGTGGAATCAGAATCAGTTGGACTCCAGTGGGTCCAAGCGAGCTAGGGCGACGTTTAGGAGCGAGGAATTAGGATCAAGTTGAAGATGAGAGTTAAATCTATCAGAGACAGAGACATAGAGAGAGACCAGGCCGCCAATAGTCGATGCAAGTGAAAGAAACTACATTACAAGAACCGAACTAAACACAAAAACAAAAAGAAAAAAAAACTATAAATGTTTATTTAAACTAAACGTAAGCCACAAATGAGATGCATTCAGTTTTCGCGTGGGAGAGAGATGCTATAAACGGGAGAAGAAAATTTTTGATGAAGTGAAACTATTTCGAGCGCATTAAGCGGGTTTTTAATAAATGTACTTTGCATTAAAACGAGTGGAAAACTTAAAAAAAAAAAGATACTACAAAACAAACAAACAACCAAACTATATGATGAGTGTTTTATGATTTTATAAAATACGAATATACATATAATTATACTATACAGTACATATGAATGTGTGTATGTCTCTTTTTTTGTATTTTGTACCGTCGTCAATCGTGTAATTCTCACACAGAAGTTGAAAAACTCGGCCGATGCATCAGATACAACCAAACTATATTATACTTATAAATAAACAGTAAATTTGATCTACTCTTGGTTTAACATTCATGTTTTATTTGCTTCGGGTGGCAAGTTTGGAGTTTTTCTGTGGGAAAATAACCACCAGGATGAAACGTCTGAGGAATGCCTGACCTAGACAATTACTAGGCGTTACAAGGAGGGATTATCTTAAAGAAATGATCATCAGAAACAGCCGGATCGGTGATTATACTTCTGCGGATAAAAAAAGCAAGCCGTGACGCATGCTGGATGTGGATAGATACTTATAGGGATGGTAGTTGTACCCTCCATGGATGGATCATCTTCAAAAATAGTCTGATCTAAGATGATCTTTTGGTAAGTCAAAGGTTAGGTGATAATAAAAGGAAGCCGATGACATCATATGCCCCAGAGATATGCAAAGATTGGGCTGGATTCCTATGAACCTAAGAATACCTCAAAGAAAACAGATAGAATCATGCCCCGAATATAACCTCCCTTGCAATAAAAGCACACAGCTTAACGGGGGTTCCAAAAAAATCTTTATTGAGGGGATTGTTTTTGTTTATTTTGTGCTTTAATATTCCATTTTTTGTTTGTTTTGTTTTACATTTAAAATGTACATAACATTATGAATCAAAATGTTGATTTGGTTTTTTTTTTTTTGCTTTCGTTTTTCGATTAGATTATTATTGGCATCGCTTCCGAGCAAGTCTGTCGTTTTCAAAACGACATGGACACGACAGAGAATGCATTGAACATATACATATGGTTCCCAAGACTTTTCTCTTAAAACGTATTATTATAATCGCGTTAGCTTTTCTTCCTATTAACTTCTACCCGCATTTGATTACTTGTTTCTCATTTAGTTGTTGTGTTTCGTTAGTCGATCGGTTGGTTTGAACTGTGGCATGAAAGGACTTGCAATAACAATGAATTATTTGTAATTATGGTAGTGTCGTCGCGTCGCGTCTGGTTCCAACAACTGTTTTAGGGATCGCGTAACAAACAAGGTAATTAAAGCCGTCTTTAGTATTTCGTTTGTGGTGAATGCAGTTAACATTGATGAGAGGAACTCATGGTGAATGCTTAGAGAACGTGATGTGTGGTGGCTGCTTTGCTTTGCTTGTGTGTAAAAAGTAATTAACAGATTGGTTAAACTAATAATAAATAAACTTAGGCGTAACACGTGTCCTTAACAATATAAACAATAAACATTTCTCAAACTTAAACAACAAATGCATCGGCTGTCGTTGGCTTACAAATTATCAATTTGGGATCTGAACAAACTTCCTCCTTCCTTACTTTCGCTTTCGTTCATCTGCAATGTTTTACATACGTACTTAGGTCGATCGATCGATTTATAATATATTAGTATACATTAAATTCAACATTTATTCGATTAGTTAAATGTGTTGCTTGTGTCTCATCGTATGTCATGTGCGTCGCGTGTTTGTGTCTTCTGGGTAAATACGTACATACATAAGTTTAAAAATCATCCCTCTATGTGTACTTTTCGCTCTACATCTGTGGCAATTGGCGTTTGGATGTGTCGGTCGTTCTTCCGAGAACCCCCCAAGGGTCTTCTGATAATATTGGCTGTAAAAATGTGAATTATAACTTGTAAACACCCTGTCTTTTGGTCTACACTTTCTTCTATTAATCATGCGATCGGGCTGAGTTTAAATGGAAGTTCTCTTGAGCTCTCGCCAATTGCCAAGTTCCCCGCCACTTCTTACGCTCTCGTTTAGGAATCAACGTTAGTAATATTTACTACATAAACATATGTACGTGCATTGTTAAATATGTATCTCTTTTGGATCGGTGCTTAAACATATTGATATACTCTATCGCTGCTCTGCGCTCTGCCTCGCCACTTACTCACTCACTATCTATCCTGTCCAACAACAAGTACGTTAAATAGTTGTAACAAATAATAAATAAACCACTGACTGACCGCCGCCACCGGTGGCCATAACAATTACAGTTGTGCTCCTCCTCGATCGGTTCGGTAAATTCATGTAGGTCGTGTGTATCTTTAAAAAGCGTGCCACATACACGTTGGCCGTGTGAATACAGCGAGAAAAAAAATATAATATTGCACTCGTTCAATAAGAAATCTGGACACCTTGGCCTAGTTGAGGTTTCGCCGGCGACGGAACACCAGGGCGAAGATGGAGCGGATACGCCACCAGCGGCTGCGATGGCGTGTATGGATCTTCTCCGAGCTGGAGTCCGTGCCCTTCTGCATCTCCTTGCGCCGGATCTCGCGGACCAGCGTGTAGAACGCCTCGTCGATGTAGTGACGCAGTGCGGCGGACGTCTCGAAGAAGGGACAGCCGAATTGGTTGGCCAAATTCTTGCCCTCCTCGGTGGTCACGCGGCGCTGTGACTCCAGGTCCACCTTGTTGGCGATCAGTACCAGCGGAATGTCCTCCGAGAGACGCACCCGCGTGATAAGCTTGCGGTACTCGGATGCCTCCTGGAAGCTGTGGCGGTCGGTGACCGAGTAGCAGATAATGAAACCTTCGCCACAGCGCATGTATTGGTCCCGCATGGCCGTGAACTCAACCTGGCCGGCGGTATCAAGGATATCGAGGAGAGCTGCCTCGTTGTCGATGACCGCCTGTTGCTGGTAGGAGTCCTCTGTGGAAAGAGTGAAAGGGAGAGCCGGCGGCGGCGGCGGCACACACAATTAGAGGGGGACACTTTGGCAGGCGGCGGCGACTCACTCACCAATTGTCGGGTCGTGGTAGTCCAGGAAACTGTGGCTCACGAACTGCAGGGTCACAGCTGTTCGGGTTTGCCGAGCGAAGGTCGTCGTTTTCAGAGGCGATGGATGGGCGGCGAATGGTGGGCGGGGCGTTGGGTGGCGGGCCAAAACAAAGCGTAAAAGAAATTGAGATAATTTATTGATTTTTCGCAGCCACAATCAAAGTGCGCAGTGATAACTTCCAAAGTCGCCGACCTGCGCGACCTTACGCACTTTTCCCGTGGACTCGGGAATCTCCATTTGGAGTTCCGGAACACTCACCAGACTTGCCCACGCCTCCGTCGCCGAGGATGACGATCTTGTAGACTCGCAGGCCGCCCCGCATGTTCTGGGGCGGAACTGGAGGCGTTTTCACCAGGTTGCCGTTTTCCTTGTGGTCGCTGGGCAAATGCATCGAGTCCGTGTCGGCGGCGCTGGTGCAGGACCTCAGCTTGCTGGAACGCTTTAGTGCTGCACAGCCGATGGACATGTCGCCGGCCATAACTCCCGGAGGATTAGCCAGGGATCAGAACACGCTGCGAACCTGCTGCACCGTCGCCAATTGTGTATTATTTTCTTGTGTTTTTTTTCTTCGGGCTCGGGGTTGGTTCTGGCTAGAGATGGGCGCGTGAGGCACTTATCGCGCACAAGCACGACATGCGTGGAAAAACACGAGAAAACAAACAAAATGTTTAGTTTATTAAGTAATTCGATTCTGTGGCGGTTTGGTTAAACTAACATAGGAAAATTCGTTTTAAGTTTGTATAAATAGTATTTATCTGCGATTTAAGACACAAAAAAACGTAACCTCTATTACCCCAGAGCAGCTTTTTTGGCCTAGGTTATGGACAAACACTTATGTGTATTACTAGATATAGGAATATCAAGAAGAATAAAGCTAGAATTAATAAATTTTAACACAAATTCAAAACAATAATCGGTTATAATTGCGTGACTGTGTCACGAATGAGACTTGACGCGCACCCACCTCTAGTTGAGAGAGTCGGCGCAGGGTTGCATTGCGATACCTGTCACCGCGCACTTTATAAATAATTTTCCCACGGACTGGCGCATTTAGTAACGTGCCGTTTGCTGATCAAGATCGCCAGTCTTTCCGGTGCGTTCGGGAGATAAAAAATAAAAAAAACAAACACCACCTCCAACGAATTGGCATAAATTTAGTGCCGAGCCGAACAAAATGTCGGGCGATGTGCAGCCGCGAAAGCGAAAGGATAAGCGCAGAAAACGCGGTAAGTCCTTCGCCCTTCTCCCGCTCTCTCTCTCTCTCTCTGGCGGATAGACCGTTACTTTGCCGTGTTCGGTTGCTGCTGTTGGAAAACCGTTTTTTCGGCCGCCGCCACGAGCATTTCTTTTATTAGCATAATAATATTGTCGAGTGCCTTTAAAAATAACTTGCCCTATTATATAAAATTATACATCTCTCGCCTGTTTTCTGTCGCTATGCGTGTGCCGCCGCCGCAGATGATCGCCAGAGCAGGAAAATATATGCATGACGTGTGCGGGGGTCCAAGAATCGTACAAATTTCGATCGGGGCCTGCAGAAGGGCACTGAATCGCTGCTGCTGCTGCTGTTGCTGCTGCTGCTGTGCATAATGTTACAAGTCGAGAAATTCGTTTAGTTTGCTTTTAAATGAGTAAATTCGAGGCCCACAAATGTGTGTTCTCCCTGGGAATGTATCCTCTTATCTCTCTCCGCTTATCTCTTTCCCGCGAATCTGGATCTGGCGGGGGAGATGGAGAACACATCTCACCTCGACGGCAATTTAATTCCAATGCAACGGATCCGAGTCTGAAAGATGCTTCCGTACAGCGTCTGGGGCCATTACACCCACCGAAAAGTAGCCATGATTATATGTAAAGCCATTTATTTTCACTTGGCCATCTGCCCAAGAGCATGACTCGCTTCTTTGGTTCTTTCTTTGTTTATTATTGCGCATATTTAGCCATAAACAAATTCTCTATCTCTCTTATCAGTTTTGTAATGCCGGTAAGCCATAATACATGTCTTTTGATCTTATTCAAATGATTGATTTAGGTGGATATTACAAAATATAGTTATGGAAATCTATGGTTTCACCATGTTTTTCTCCTAAGGATCAGTATATCAAAATTCACATCTCTAATTCTTATGGTTCCCGAGATATAGATAGATGTTTATGTCTTAACCTTCTTTAGATTTCGAGATATCGATTTTTGTAAACAAATCCTTTGTTTTTCTTATTAAATTATGAATATTTATTAATAAGTAATAAATCTATGACTTTAGAATTTACCTATCTTCAGTAAACTTTAATTTAACTTTGTTGATTTTTCTTAGTCTGTATACCAAATCTTGTGCATTTAAAGCTCCCGAGATATCGAACTTCATCTTTTTTTACTCTTTTATTTATGGATAGGATCTTTAGAAATTTCTAAAGTTTAAACTTTGGTCTTTCTATGTGTACATACCAAAAAATCATCTCTCTAGTTCATATAGATCTTGAGATATCAAACTTCTTAGAAAGCACTTACCTTTTCCTGATGAATTACACTGTGTATTTGTCTCATTGTAACTAACTTTTTGTCTAGATGATCGGAAGTCCGATGGCGATGTGACTGTTCTGCGTCAGTCCAGCTTTCAAGGTAGAAACTACACAGAAATGTGTGATCCCCAACCGAACTTTTATGTTTCCATACCCACTCCCACTCCCCAAATGCCCCCGAGAACGCTTTGCTGAACTAATTTAAAGTCTCGCGCTGCTACTACTAAATCTATGTGCATATAAATCCATCCCCACGCCATTTGAAGGTGTATTCAATTAAACAGCTTTGTAATCACATGTGTTTATTATTCATTATCGTCCCAACGGCCAACGATCTCAGATGACGACGAATCTTCGCACGGCGTTCATATTACAAAGATGGGAAACGAAGATGTGCACCTGCATGTGCAGCACGAGCACGGAACCGGCGGTCACTGGTGTGCCAAAGTCATATTCTTCGCCCTGATGGCCGTGCTCCTGGGACTGGTGGGTCTGATCATCATGGAGAACCGCGGCCTGGAGGATTGTGAGTAGTTAGCGCTCTAAAATGGAATTATTTCACTGAGTATCTCTACCCTTTCAGTGGACACTCCTTTGTCCGAGTCACGTTTCTCGAACTACTTTGATGGCTGGGTGGATGAGCATCGTGTGGAGCACGAGGGACACGATCCGCATGAACCTTCGGGCGAGGCTTTGGATGATCATGACGATCACGACGACCACGATGATCATGACGAGGAAGGTGAGTAATGCACATTCATCCTTCTTATAATTAATCTATAATCTATAATCTCTTAATCAGAGGAGCCTCTCTCCGAAGAATTAGAAGAGGAGGAGGAGCATGCCGACGATGAAGATGAGGAACCGGCAGCCAGCGAGGATGTCCAAGAAGAAGATGGTAAGTGTCCTGAGATATGGTTGAAATCGAGGAAATACTTATTTTTTTGCCGGCAGAAGAGGAAGATGAAGATGAGAACAATGCCGGCGAAAATATAACCGCCGAGGATGCAGCAGACGAAGAGGAGGAAGACGAAGACATCGAAGAACGCACTGTCGAGGCCACTGTGGAAGCCACCACGGAAGCCACCGCCGAATACGAAGCTGACGAGGAGGACGAGGAAGAGGATGACGAAGCAGAAGCCGATGACAATGTCGTAGACTCCACGGAAGCACCTCAGTCAGCAGCCGATGAGGTACGCTCTATGGTTTCCGGTTAAGTACCAGCTCTATATGTCTTTGTTTCCTTTTTTCGGCAGGAAGAGGAGGATGAGGAAGCACCTCCTTCTGCAGCTGATGAGGTAAAGTCAACAAATATGTGGAAAAATGCAAATCTAATATATTATTTTTGTAAATATTTCCGCAGGAGGAAGACGACGAGGAGGAGCAGGAGGTGGAAGAGTCCGTAGAACCGCCAAGATCCCAATCGGTGGCTCAGAGTACACCCACAGATGACAACGATGATGAGGATGTAAGTCTATAGTATTAACTATAAGAACCTGGCTAATCTTATGCTTCTGTGCAGGAACAAGACAACAAGGATGATGATGACGACGACGAGGACGACTTTGAGTCTCTCGATCAGCAATTTGAGAATGAAGATCCCGAGGAGGTGCAGCCAGCAAAAAAGCTAGAGAGCCAGGAGGAGCCAGATCAAGATGATGATGAGGAGGAGCCCAAAGAAGAGGGCTCCTCTTGGTTGGCATCACGTAAGTACGGAGGAAGTTAGTGAAACGATTGAACGGTTAACGGATCTCGCAGGCCTAGAAACCTAAGAACTGCTCCACCTTAGGACACAAAAAAGACACACAAAATCAATACCAAAGAATTCTGTAAACCGAAATTGTACAAGAAAGTGCAAAAGGCATTTGTTTTTGTTTTTCTGAATACTAAAACCTGACTCATTTACAGTTGCCGTTAAATTTGGCGTTGGCGTTGCACTTGCCTTAGTTTCACGCCTTGTATTGATACGGAAAAGTCCAAATACAAGTGAGTCTTCAAAAGCTGATCTGATCTGCTCTGCCACCCCGATTCTCCGCTCTTTGTATTCCGCTCTCTGCTCTTCGATCTCTAAATCTATATATATCTATCTATATCCGCCAAAGCACGCCAGATATATGTTATTAATGCCTAACGAATGAACCTTAATACGAAGAGAGAGTCTTAACTAAGCGCCGCTTTTCCATCTAACCCACCAAGCGATTGGCTTGAAAAAGAAAAAGTATATCCATGTCTTGTGATCTATTCGTGGTCTTTTAACAGAAACTAAAAACAAACTACAAGCATTATCTTTGCACTTTCTTCAGTTAGCTTATTTTGATTATGATTTATTATTATTATTATTATTATCATTTCTTGAATCTCCGATTGTAGTCACAGCTTTGTTTAACTTATTCCACCAATGTATGTATGTATGGAAATTATTGTATGGCTTTGTTCTTGCTCGAATAATAATATTTCCCACAACAAAAACCATGAATCTGAATAATGTTGGATTCAGCAGATGATGAGCCCGCACCGGAAGCTGTGATGCGACGGAGATTGACCATTGCCACGGCCGAGGATCAGATACCGGACGATGTGGAGGAGCTGCCCCTGCTGGACGATGGTTGGCGACCTTATATATACTTAATACTTAATAAACCTCGGCTTGCCGAGGTTGCTTTCGAATCGTTTTGATTGGAAAAACTGATTTGGAAGCTGTTATAGCTAAGTGTTAAGTCCAGGCTGTTAATTTAAGTCATTGTCCCATTGTCCACCAAAAGAATACTCCGAGGAGGAAATCGAAATCGAAGAGGAGATCGAAGTGGAGATCAGCGACATTGATGAGGAGGAGGATGAGGCCGTTCACGATAGTGACGATAATGTGGCCTCCATGGCCAGTTATGTGCCCGAGACATTCGAGCAACTGAGCGCCCTGTACAAGTATGCCCAGGAGCCGGCCAAGGAAACCAAGGTAGAGAAGGAGAAGGAAAAGGAGAAGGAAAAGGAAAGGCAGAAGGAGAAGCAGAAGGAAAAGGAGAAAGAGAAGGAGAAAGAAAGGGAGCCGGAACCCCAAGCCGGTCCCAGCGATATCTATGTGGAATACGAGGACGGAGCCATCGAGGACTACGAACACGAGGAGGGTGATAGTGATGAGGAGATCACCGACGAAGAGGACGAGATCTCGGACGTGGATGACACCGATCTGATGAGCCGCCTGGAGGCCAAGTACGGCCGCCTGCCCTCCAAAGAGTACGAAAGCGATCCCGACTCCGACGACCCCAGCTGGACACGTAATTACTAAAAACAAAAACAGCGACTCCATTCTCTCCATACGACATACTTACGATCGATCACTTAAGCTATCACTACTTTAAGACACACGACATGAACAGATCGTAAGTGTTAGCCTTAGCATCTCACGTACATATATTATATCTATAAGGTGGAGCTCTATCTAGGCCTTTGAACCGTTCAAAATTTCACTTATAAGCTTCCTTTTGAACCAAGTACTAATCCGGATTGCTATCCCCTGAACAGAAATCAAACCTAAAGAGACTCCTGCCGCTGCTCCAGCTGCCGAGAAGGAGGATCCCTTCGAGCAGGAGCTGCGCAAGGCCAACGAGGAGATGATCAGGGAGGTAGGTTCCATATCGATGGCAGCAGCACTTTAACGAAGATTAAACCGAGCCACTCCTCCGATCTGCAGCTCAACAATCACTAAAGAAAAAAAAAACATTAAAAAACACACAACTCATTTCATAGCTTTAGTTTTTGTTCTGCTTGTCAAGTTCATTTTTAGACTCTTATTGTTTAATTTAATAATATTTATAATTATAATATTTTATACACATTTAATCAAAGCTTAGGACTTAACCATAGGTTAGAGAAACGAAGAAATGCCCTTGTCAGGGGGTTTATAGTCAGGATCAGCTCATGATCGGGTTCTGCCAACAAAGACACACCCACTGGCAGAGTCCTAGGTCAAGGGTTTATCCTTTAATCCCCTGACAACAGCGTTTCGCTTAATTGAGAGAATGATGATTATGATGATGATATTTTATACTAATTGCATGTTCGTGAACTTTGTCACTAACCCCCCCTTCTTTGTGTTTTGGCTGGCGAACCGCGAACTAATTCTCCACACCTGAAAAATAAAAAGAACCATGCCCAAGCCCTGCGTTCCTTTAACACGCTCACACAACACTATGCCCACGAGCCCCTGGCCCATCTGGGCAGAGCCCGAGTCCTGGAGATACTGGCCAAGGAGGAGCGCAGCAATCAGCGCGTTCTGGAAGCCATCGAAGCCTACAAGAGATACTTGGCATTTGGCGAGCTGGTAACCAGTGATCAGGAGTTTATAGCTGCCGGGAATAGCTGCATCGAGCACTTGAGGTTTATGGGTAAGTGTGTTGCCGCTGCTCTGTGTCCGACCTTGCCACTAAAAGGATTCCCCATTTCTCAGGATACATGCAGCAGGCAGTGAACATCCACGAGCTGCTCATCGAGCGCCTGCCCGGAGATCCAAAGATGCGCAACCAACTCTCGCTCACCCACCTCATGGCCAATAAGTAGGTAAGGCAGCAGGCTTCTAGCTTCTATCCCCACCCTAATCTTATGATTACCTCTCCTTCTTAGCCATCGGCAGGTGGAAAAGGTGGCAGCTGAAACTCTGAAGCTTTGGCCAGCCGATGCAGTGGCCCAACTGCACTACGGCCTGGCTGTGATGCACCTCCACAGTGACTATGAACAGGCGCAGCATTATCTCAAATATGCTGTGGAGTCGCAGGCAGAGGGCACCCAGGAGGCGTACTTCTATCTCTCGCTGGGTGAGAGCCTGCAGCGCCTGTCCCGGCAATCGGAGGCCCTCGAGGTGTACGGAAAGGGAGTGGCCAAGGGGTTCTTTGCCAGCCTCTATCAGAGATCGCTGTACAATGAGCCCAGGCTGAGGGCCCAACCCTTTTGGCACCCCCGGGAGACGGGCTACGAACGGCAGCTGGAGAGACTGCAGCTCAACTGGCGCACTATTCGGGATGAGGCGCTGGCGCTGCTGGGCAGGAGTGGCAGTTACTTCCAAGATGAAGCGGAGAAGCTGCGCGACCAGGGCGTCTGGCAGCAGTACGAACTGTACGCCCAGGGTCGACAGGTGAGGGACAACTGCCGCAGGACTCCGATCACCTGTAACCTGCTGCAGCAGTTCCCCGCCTCCGCGGGCTGTCGTCGGGGCCAGGTGAAGTTCAGTGTGATGCAGGCCCAGACCCATGTGTGGCCACATTGCGGACCCACCAATTGCCGCCTGAGGGCGCACCTCACGCTGTTAGCGCCCGAGCCGGAGAAGACCTCTTTGCGGGTGGCCGAGCAGGAAAGGTGAGCAAGGTTTACGGTTTTCCCTTTGAAATCTCTTTAAACCAAGATTAACAATCCCTTGCAGAACCTGGCGTGAGGGCGAACTCTTCATCTTCGACGACAGCTTCGAGCACGAGGTGTGGCACAATGGTAGCCATGCCCGGCTGGTGCTCATCCTGGACATGTGGCATCCGGACCTGACTGCCGCCCAGCGCGGCAGCTTGTCACCCATCTGATGCGGCCTTTACTTAACTCTGCAAAACGGTTCCGGTTCCTAGGCCTGTAATTTAGATCAATTTCCCCTCATCGTATCGTTCATTGTTGGTCGAGTCTCGACATGATGTTATATATAGACATTATAATATGTAATTGCACCTCTCTTAGTCGTTAAGTTCGGTTCGAATGCGTGTTTAGGCTAAATAGACGTCACCTTGTCTCTCTCTGTGTATCATCGTATGCGATCATCGTATGCGATTCGGTTGGCAGTGTACCTGCGCTTTTGTACTTTAAATACAGAAATTACAACCTCTTAGGATTCGAGAATTAGGGGTTTTATTTCTGGACATGACAAGGGGGCTCTAACACATTAGCTCTGGAGTATATATAAAGGTGACTCCCCTTAGCTAAACTGTAATAATTTCGAGATGCTCTTGGTCGGCTTGGGAGCTCTACTATTTGTATCTGTCGCTGCTGCTGCCGGTGGTGAAGATTCCCTGGATGTGTGCCTCAAGGAACTGGGCTGTCTGAGGGGAACTCTGATGCCAGGATATCAAACCAAAGAGTTCGAGGCCTTCTTGGGCCTTCCCTTTGCCCAGCCGCCAGTTGGTGCGCTTCGCCTGAAGGTGGGATTATGGTTATTAACCAACGAAACCTTGCACTGGATTAAGCCTATTCCGTTTAGAATCCTGTGGCAGCTGCCGCCTGGGAGGGAGTACTCGATGCTGGAACAGCCAAGGATGGTTGCCTGCAAAGGAGCTATTTTTCGGATGTCTGGGATATACGGGGCGTGGAGGATTGCCTCTACCTGAACGTCTACAGGCCAAAGGTACAGCCTGATCCCTTGAAGGAACTCTCACTCTGATTCTTATTCTGCTTAAGGCAAGAGATGGAAGTCCCCTGCCGGTGATGGTCTACATCCACTCGGGTGGGTTCTTTAGCGGCACTGCTCATCCCGTGGCCAGTGGACCGGAGTATCTAATGGACACAGAAGAGGTTATCATGGTCACCATTGCCTATCGCCTAGGTCCCTTCGGTGAGTGTCCTCTGAAAGCCCTAAGTTTGGGTCTTTAGGAAACTTTTTCTAGGTTTTCTGAGCACTGGCGATGACCACATGCCGGGTAACTTTGGATTCAAGGATCAGCGATTGGCCCTGCAGTGGGTGCAGCAGCACATAGAAGCTTTCGGCGGGGATCCCCAGTTGGTGACTATATTTGGACACAGTGCCGGCGGAATATCCGCCCATCTGCACATGCTGAGTCCCAGTTCAAAGGGTCTCTTTCATCGGGCCATGTCCCTGACTGGCACCATGTTCATGCCGTCCATGAAAGCTCTCAAGGATCCCTTGGGTCAGGCCCGGCAGCTGGCCCAAGTGGTGGGCATCGCTGAAGCGGAGAGTCTCAGCAGCCAGGATCTCGCTCAAGCTCTTCGCGAAGCCTGTCCCATCAAGCTGCTGAAGAGCGTGGACAGCTTAAAGATCTGGGATAATCTACCACATATCAACAGTTTGCCTGTCCTGGAGTCTACGGGATCTCCGGATGCCTTCCTGGTAGAGGACCCGCTAAAGGCTCACCTAGCAGGTCGCATTAACCAGGTGCCCTGGCTGTTTGGAGTCAACTCCCGAGCTGGCGAGGGTTCGCTCTCCCTGCTGCACTCTTTTACGGATGAGAAGCGACGGGCAGAGTTCAACGAGAAATTCCTGGAGCACATGGTCTTGGTGCTCTGCCTGCCAGATGGAACTCCTGTCGAGACAGTCCGGGACATACTGGCTGCCTATGACTATACGGGCGAGGAGAGTCTGAACAACGACACCATGCTGGCTCTGGCGGAGATCTCTGGTGACTTTAGCTTTTACTACCCCCTCTACGAGACACTTTCCTCCTATGCGGGCTATGCCAATCTCGAGAAGAATCCCCTGTCTGTGTATATCTTTGAGTTTCGAGGCCTGAACTCTGTGACGAAGATGTTCAGTGGCACCTCCGAGGATTGCGGCGTGGGAGCAGCTCACATGGATGACGGCATACATACCATACGGATACCCATTCTCTTTGAGGATTTCCCCAAAGACTCAGAGGATGCCAGGGTGACCAAGAGGTTGACTTCGTTAATGACGGACTTTGCCAAAACGGGGTGAGTTTGAAGGGAAATTCTAGAGTTATCATATGTTTCTAATAATATATCTCCTTATAGGTTATTCCATGAAGGTTCCACCTGTCAGGGCTCAGATTTTGAGGATCAAAAGATGTGCAATTATTTGCATTTCTCTGGCACCAATGGCAAGTGCCAGGAAGACGTACAGAACACTTTCAAACTGACCGCCTTTTCCCTTTGGCAGAAGTTGTTTCTATAAATTCAATTCCCTTTTCTTAAACCTAATTTAATAGTAAATATAATAACCTTAATCTGAGAAAATGGATCTTGAAATGGGAGCGGATCTTGCAATGGAAGCGGGTGAAGTGCAAGCAAAGAGCTGCTCCTCCATTTACATAAAGGTCTGGAGAGATTTCCCCTCCCCGGCTCAAGCCAATTGTCATTCGAAGGTCACTTCCACAATATGCAGAATGTGCAAGAAACGAGATTAAGCGCGAATGAAAGGCCCGACGAAGACGAGATAAGATAGCCCTCGTCGTCGTCGTCGTCGCCGTCGTCGATCCAAGGGAGTAATAAATCTCATCTGGACTGGAGACTTTTGTAATTCCACAATCTTCCATCGCCGGGGAAGCAGGAGGCATGCGCCAAGTGAGAGTGAAAAGCGTGACGTTTTATGGCGGGGACAAAAGCGTAACAGAGTAGCTGTGAAGGTCAGTTGGATTCCGAACGTTTGATGTCTTTTTAAATTAAGATATTACTTATTATATTTAACTAAAAACTAAAAGAATAAAAAGTACGAAAATACATAAGTAAAATGTACAAATTCTTTGGTTTTTTTCATGAAATTGTCTACAATATTGTCAAAGGTGTGATCTTATTTGCAAAGAATGCCACAAAAAGTTATTAACTGATTACCAAAGCTATCTAAGAATAGAAAACAATTATCTTTATGATTTTATGACAACTATCTTAAATAGTTATAGTTACTATTATTAGCTTTCGTAGAGTAGCAGTTGAACTCGTTATCTGAGGGTGCTGCTAAAGGCGACCCGCTTTTCGCTCGCAGGGGAAGCTGCCGCTTGGAGAGTCTCCAATGGAGACTTGACTCCTCTCCCTCTTGAACTGTAATTTCACGGCAGTTTCAGGATAAAAGCGAAAGTTCCCAGCCAAGGCAAGCCCAGTTGCAGCCAAGCCGTCAACTCTGGCGGAACAAGCACTTTCCTCCACTGGTTCTGGCGCGTGTTTCGAATTACCTCAGACCAGATTTCGAGAGGTCGCTGGAAGCTAGATGCAGTTCCAGATCAATTGGTATCCGCACTGATCAAGCATACGCCGTGTGAACCGCCGAGCAAGTCGATCGCAGTGCGGCTCGCTCTCTGTATAAATTTTCCACTGTCTCAGTCTCGGATTGGATCGGATTGTGGGCGACCACAGAGCCAGTATATAGCCTCACTTTATAGATAGATAGAGCAACGACGAAGCAAAGTTTTTCCCGCACGATTAAAGTGAATGCGCGCCCTCGAAAGCCGTCAGATCGATTTGGGCCTTCGAAGCGGAAGGTTCTGCGAGAGATTTCCCGTTGGCCAAAAAGAAGAGGGTTCTGACATCAGGAGTTGGAGCTCCACATTTAAATATATTAAAATATATTTATCAACAGGCAAGTGCTGGAAGTTCCAAGAAATTGATCATAAATAAAACGCGTCTCTCGATATGCATAATTAATGATCCATTATAATGATCTGCACGATCGGCATTAGCTTTCGATGATGCCGATGATTCATCTGCTGGCGCTGGTGCTGCTCTTCGCTGGCCATGAACCCCGCTCCGCCGTCATGGCCCTGGGTACGCTGGACAAGCTCACCGTGTGCCCGCCGAGCGTGGGCTGTGTGAAGGGCGCCAACCTGAAGGGTTATCAGTCGGAGCAGTTCGAGGCCTACATGGGCATACCCTACGCCCTGCCGCCCATCGGAGATCTGCGCTTCAGTGTGAGATTCCTTCCCCGATAGATCTTGGATCTCCGCTCATTACTTCCTTTTGTTCAGAACCCCAAGGTTATGCCCAAGCTGCTGGGTCTGTACAATGCCACCACGCCCAAGATGGACTGCATCCAGAAGAACTATCTGCTGCCCACTCCGATCATCTATGGGGATGAGGATTGCCTTTACCTGAATGTCTACAGGCCAGAGGTGAGTCCTTCAAAGTCCTTTCTCCATTTGTCAACTCGGTCTTTCCTTAAGGTGAGAAAATCCAAGCTCCCAGTGATGGTTTACATCCATGGCGGCGGTTTCTTTGGCGGCTCAGCCGGTCCTGGGGTGACGGGGCCCGAGTACTTCATGGACACGGGCGGGGTGATCCTGGTGACCATGGCCTACCGCCTGGGACCCTTTGGTGAGTGGTACTCCGTTCTTCTACGGGAGAAGATTTATACTCAAGAACTTATTCTCGCCAGGATTCCTGTCCACCCAGGATGCTGCCATGCCGGGAAACTTTGGTTTGAAGGATCAAAACCTGGCCTTGCGTTGGGTCCAACGCAACATTCGCTTTTTTGGCGGCGATCCCCAGCAGGTGACCATCTTCGGACAGAGTGCCGGCGGATTGGCCGCTCACATGCACCTCCTGAGTCCCAGATCCCAAGGACTCTTCCAGCGGGTGATCAGCATGAGCGGCACCGCCAATGTGCCCTTTGCCATCGCCGAGGAACCCCTGGAGCAGGCTCGTCTCCTGGCCGAGTTCGCTGAGGTGCAGGATGCCCGTAACCTGAGCACGGCCAAGTTAACCCGAGCCCTGCGTCGCGTCGATGCCAAGAAACTCCTGGACGCCGGCGACGGGCTCAAGTTCTGGGACGTGGATCACTTGACCAACTTCCGGCCGGTGGTGGAGCAAGGTGGGGCTGCTTCCGCCTCCGAGGCCTTCTTCAGCGAGCATCCCAAGGATATCTTGGCCCAGGGAAAGCGTCCGCCGATCCCCTTACTCCTGGGCACCGTGCCAGGTGAGGGTGCAGTGCGCGTGGTGAACATCCAGGGCAATGAGACGCTCCGCCAGAGCTTCAACGCCCGCTTCGATGAGCTTCTCCAGGAGCTAATGGAGTTTCCGCCCCACTTTAGCCAGGAGCGGCTCAACCAGAGCACGAAGCTCCTCGTGGAAGAGTACTTCGGAGGGCAGCACGAGGTGAACGAGGAGACCGTGCAGGGATTTATGGATGTAAGTGCTAATTAATTAATCACACCCGGCTACCGAGTCTAATTAAATCATCGAGCTAATCGCTGATTACTCAATCTAACGAGCTTTTAATTAATTAAACTGCTCTTATCTGATTTATGCGACCTTTATAAATTACTGATATATAATTAATTATATTGTTAATGATTTATTTACCATTTGCAGCTCATCACGGACAGGGGCTTCAAGCAGCCCTTGTATAATACCATTCGCCAGGATGTCTGCCTTGAGTCAGGTCCTGTTTACCTGTACAACTTCAACTATCGAGGTCCTCTGAGCTACGCCTCCGCCTACACATCCGCGAATGTCACGGGCAAATACGGCGTTGTCCACTGCGATGATCTCCTGTATCTATTCCGTAGTCCCTTGATTTTCCCAGACTTTGAACGCAACTCCACGGAGTCCAAGGTCATTCACTCGTTTGTGGACTATTTCGTACAGTTTGCCAAGACTGGGTGAGTTTTTTGTTTTCATTTTTATATAAAATACCACAATAAATGAATCACACTATGCTTTCCGTAGAAAACCACGGAATGTGGAGTCACTGACCCCGTGCACTACCGAGCTGTTCCAGTCACGTCCCAATGGCATTTGCGATTACCAGGAATTCGCCAATGCACCTGCCCCTTCCAAAGGCTTTGAGATTAAGGTGGCCAGCGAATTCCAAACGGACAGAGTCAGGCTTTGGTCCAGTATACTCAGTGAAGAGTAAGGGAACTAGATTCTTTCTAGAATCTATATATATAAATATTTGCAACTGAAATGAGTAGATTCTAGACAAAAAACCACAGATAATGTTGTAAGGAAATAAACTAAGAAATTAAAAAAACTAAACTAAAGCTATTAATATTTTGGTTAGTTCAAATTTTTGGGTTTATATAAAAAGCAAATCAAAAAAAAAAAAAGTTACCTTAGAGGGTGCTCTGACTGTGAGATAATCGGCAACCATAGGTTTTTGGTTTAGAATTAAAAACTTAAATTTAACGAGGGAATAGCTAAGAACATGTTGCTAGGCACACGTTGCAAGGAACATGTTGACCAACACTCATCGGTTCTGCCAACATACAATGTTGCTCTGGTTCAGCATGCACAGCGCTATTTATTACATCTTATAATAACTCCCATTCTTACCATCCAATTGTATTCAAATTATACCCAAATAATATCAAAATAATTACCGAATAATGCCGTTGTACCCTGTGGGCTGGAAAAGTATCGAAGTTTTCGATATTTTAGTATGGAAACATCGATTTTACATCAATAACCATCGATGTTTTTCCAGCTCTACCAGGTATATTAATTAATTACAATTTTTTGTGCATTTTAGGGGTTATACAACAGCTAATTACCCTAACGTAAATTTGCTATTCAAGTGCACCGTTATGCTTGTTTGTTTTGCATTTTTTTGCATTCAAAGTGTGCCAAACTTGATAAGCTGGAAAGTAGAATTTACAACACGTGGATTATATCTAGACGTGGTGGCATTTAAGAGGGGGGAAAGGGGAAATGTGTGAAATGCAAGCTGGTTTTCCGCCGGCTCATTAAGTATACGCCATGTGCCGGCAATGGGAAACAGTTTCTTCCGCAAATAGTTGGGATTGCAATTGCAAATCGGTTAAATTATTCACAGACCAATTAACTCGTTAGCCGCTGTATTGAGTAATACTATATGTTAGTTAATTGCCACAGCATTTGCATATTATCAGCATGGGCTTGTGAGTTTGGTTTAATTTTGAATATAACATTAGACTTTTCTAGAAATATCAAATAGCTTCTGCCAAATAGAGGACAGAGTTCAATAAACTTATGTTCCTGTGTGTCCTTTTTTCCATATGTTCCCCGACAAATGAGGTTAGCACATGCAAATGTGGCCAGTACCTGGGCCGCCGCCGAGCGCAATTAAAATCAATAAAAATCATGCGACGACGACAGGGGGTCCTGCAGGACTCCGGTCAGTTGCATTCGTCATTGCCGAGTGGCCGGTTCGTCATCCATCATGGAATTGCGTCGAAAAATCGCACACCAGATATTGCCATTATTCATGATGCTCTTCCTGCTCACCATGGGCGAGGCGTATCTGAAGAGTGTCCGCGTGGAGGAGATTCCCTTTGCCGGCAAACAGGCCTCGATCGGCAGTCGACGATCCAGTGGCATTCATCTGATCTCAAGTCTGGAGCATCAGCGGACCTTTCTTCATCTTTTTCATGTGCCGTGTGAGTTGGTTTTCTAACAAATAAGATATCTCGCATCCTATTGTGCCTGGAATAATATCAAAGTAGAAAATTATGAACTTTTTTGACCATTTTCGAGGCTTAACTGAAGAGCATCGGAGGGTTATGTATAAAGAATTCATATATAGATTTCAACGATTACTCAGCAAATAAATGTACTATTTTTTAAAAGCCAGATATAAATTTTTGTTTCTTAAAACTAAAGAAAGTCATGCATTTTGGCCCGGTAGGATCTGCCCAAAAGTATGCTATAAAATAAAGATAAAGAAGATAAAGAAAACTAGCTTGTAGTAACATACCCTTGCAGCTGAAACATTTATTTATAATGCCTTTAATCATTTTTTATACAATGAACACCTGTTTCACTAGGGATCGCAAACCACTAATCTAACGCATATCCAGCAGCATTTGGGAAAGTCAATTGTTGTGTCCACGCCCCCCCCAGCGCAATTCATAAATGTTGCTGGTATCTGACAACTAAAACGAAGAGGTTTATATAATTAATAAATAAAACTGAAGGAACAAGTTGTCTTCAAAGCGTATCACTAAGTAAAGTAAAGTATTTCTCATGTCGAATTAGTGATAAAGAATTGTTCCCTTGATTACTCACTAGTAGACCAGGGCGTCGCCCTCCTTGTTCTGGCATTGCCAGACGCCGCACGTTGCTTCATCCTGTGCATATTCGCCCACTTTAATTTGGACGCCCTTCTCGCCCGCTGTCTTGCAGCCATTCTCTAAAAATAAGTTTCTTGTTTTTGTATTTTGGTCTGAGAATATCTTTCCAGGATCTGGAAGTTACCTCCTTTTTCCAGCTTCTGGTAGTGCACAAGGGCACTCGTATAGGCCAGATAGGCGATCAGTATCAGCAAGTACTTCATCTCGAGTTGGAAATATGACTGGACGTCTTGGGGCTTCTATGCGCCTTTATAGGGTCCCCTCACATGTGTCACCCGATCTGGCCCAACACCTGCACAACTTCATTGAGAATTTTCCAGAACTTGATAATTACCTTCCGGCCGAAAGCCCTAGCAAGTGCCAAGGGCGTGTAGACATAAACTAACAAGCCTAATTAGGCTATTTCCCACTAAATTAAGTGTTTAATCTTATATAAATCACAAAGTATATAGAGCTCTCTTCACGAATCCTTTTCAAGACATCATCTGCTTCTATGCCGCCAAGGGCAAGTGGCCGTATGTGCCAGGATTCATGAAATACCGCGTTGACAATGCGGCGCGCAGTTTTTTCAACCAGAACGACAGTTTCATCAAACAATTCTGCACAAAGTGGATACAGGTCAAGGAGTGCTTTCGCCCTTTATTCGGTGGGTACAGTCTGAGGGTCCATAAGAGCTCTCCTAATAAGCCATTGATCCCCATATCCCTAGATAAATCTAATACCACTATCGTCGAGGCGGAGGTGGAAACTTTGGACGCCAAGATCCAAGCACAACGCTACAACTGCGACAAGTTATTACTTTCCACGGAGGCACCAGTGGTATATTTCGACAAGAATTACATCGGAAACGTAAGCTCGGAAACCATTATGACCACCATTGAGTTCCTTGAGAGCTTCCTGCCGCCGCCCACCAAGAAGCATAGGCGCAAGAATCGAGTGCGAGGACGCTTGGATAATATCGACATTGACTAGGGACCTAGCCCAGCTTTGACATTTACTTTATTTGCATTTAAATGAAATTAACTTTTTTGCATCACAAAAATAAATAAATTAAATGAATAATAGTATAATAATGAATAATAGAAATAAATAAATGAAAATATATAGCAAAGTTTCCCACCCTTTTCATCACGGTAATCAACCTTTTTCATGTCGGCATTTAACATAAATACTGTTTTTACACTAGGCTGGGTTTTTGCGTTTTTAGTCAAACGCAGGTTTTTTCGTATAGATTTGTTATGTCCTTGTTCAAGGACCTGCGTGGTATTCGGGCTTCTGCACCGGCTAGCTCT
>JAEIIF010037794.1:0-22361 GCA_018874455.1 Drosophila trapezifrons
ACATCGATGTTCACGGACATCGATGTTTTTCGATGTTTCAAAAATAAACATCGATGAAAAAACATTGCTGTGAAAGAACATCGATTGTCGCCATAAAACATCGATATTTTCTAAAATTTCAAAAACATCGATGCATTGATATTTTCATCGATGTTTCTCCACCTCTATGACTCGTGAGTCAGCCAAGCTCTGGGAGCTTAGTTAGTCACTACGTGCCCATCCAGGCTATAGACAAAACCCCTTAAAGAAACAACACAGCTGTATTTATTATTTTTTAGGTTTATATTCCTTTTATTTTCTTTTCGATTCTTCAACGCGTGAGGGACAAAAGTTTGCTTATATATGATGCATTCTTGTTTTGTATTTTATTTTGTACGTTTTAGACTACAGTTCCAGTTACATATTAGAGATTTCTTAAGCTTAGGTTTTACACATATAATGCCGTCTCGTATCAGTTGTGTGTGTGTCTATATATGTATGTTGAAGTTGTTTTGTGTGCTTATATAGGGGTCTTCTCTATTAATGTATTTCCTTCTACGTAAATATGTGGTAAGTATGGATCTAGCATCGACCTTGGTCTTCCTTGCCATAACGTAAGGTGAGAGAAAGCCAATGGTTAGAAAGAAGAGAGACGATGTGGTGTCCGTGTATTGATTGAGCATCGCTTTGCTCCCCGAATGGATAAACCAACTCATAGGATCCCGAGTCCTTGAGTTGGTTATAGAAAACAAATTAAAGACAACTCCCCCGAGCAAGAGTGTACTGCATTTTCGTTTCAACTGTGGATATAACTATATATAGTATATATGTAAGAAAACGAAAAAGCGACGGATTTACGAAATCATGCAAGGTTTCGAAAATCTGGAAAATAAAGTGCTTGTTTTTTTCAGATCGGTTGTGCTACGGTCCCACTAATAGTTCCATGGCAAATCTCCTTTTAGTGTTAAGAAGTGTACTGGATTTTCCTTTTAACTGTGGATATAACTATATATAGTATATATGTTAGCAAACGAAAAAGCGACGGATTTACGAAATCATGCAAGGTTTCGAAAATCTTTAGAATAAAGTCCTTGTTTTTTTATATTGTGCAACGGTCCCACTAATATTTCCATGGCAAATCTCCTTTTAGTGTTAAGAAATTCAAGTGTTGGATAATCCGAAAAGGGGGGGGGGCCTAAACTGGATTTTCTTCGGTTTTGTAACCGATTTTCGAATTTTGGGGAAGACCAAGGTTTAAATACAAAGAACAAAATAAAAGTTTAAATTATAAAAAAAAAAGGATTTATACATATATCGCTTTGGGTTTTTCAAACCTTTGTGAGTGTTTGTCATGCATGTGTGTGTGTGTTGTGTGTGTGTGAAATACTTTGAAAATCCTGATGGTTCTTACTAAGTCTAACTGAGCGGTTTCCCCATTTTCTCTTGAGTTTTCCTTCTGTCCGCTTGCTTTGGTGCGTCGTGAAACTTCTTGCTTGATTAACTGACGTGTAATTCCTATATATATATATTTATATATGTATGCTTATCGTATCTGGGGTATATGTTTATATATAAAGTTTAAACTTAGCCCTAAAGGATGCTCGTTCGTATCCCCTGTTCTTGCTTGTCTGTGTGTGTTGTGTGTGCTCTTTTGTATGTTCCATTTATCAACGCCCAAAAACTAGATTCAATCTCGTTCTCATCCAGTTTCGGGTGTCAAGCCATGGAATGCGCGGTAGAAACTAGGTTAACATTAAAAAAAAAAGTCTTAGATGAATATACATATATATATGATACATATATATACGTGTTAGGGTTCTTAAGACTAGAAGCAAGCTAAAAAGTATGGTAGGTATAGGACACACGCCACACACAACCGATGGAATGCGTTTGCTGTTCATCTCGCTGCTGCGCTTAGGCTCTACTTATGGTCTGGAGGATGAGATGGTGATGATGATGTTTTGGCGGTGTTGTTTCGAGTGGACAGTGGACTGACTGGCTTTGTACATTTCAAGTGAGTTTGGATTTGGGGGGTGTGGAGATGAGAGTTTCGAGTTTCGAGTGGATGATGATGACTCAGTTTGTGGCAGCTGCAACTGCGGCCACAGTCTTGCTGCTCTTATTATTGTTGTTGTTGTTGTTGTTGGCCAGCAGCGCTGACTTGGAGTCAGGCTTCGTCTTGGCTGGAGCGGCCGCCGCCGCCGCCGCCGTTGCTTGTGATCTTGTTGCCGACGACGCGCTGCCTGCTGCTGCCGCTGCTGCTGTTGCTGCTGCAGCGGCGACGACTGGCACTGTTGCTGCTGCCACTGTGAGCTTTGGCCCATTGAGGAAATGGCTTTTGATGTGGCTCTGGAGAAGCTCCTGGGAATCGAAACAAAGTTGACATAGATCACAGGTAAAGCTGGGATCATTCAACTGATCGTCAGCCCTCTTCTTACGCCGCTCACCCGTGGAATGTGAATGCGAATGCGAATTGGATGTGTTCGCTGACGTGGACTCGCTCTCCGATGAGGAGGAGGCCGCCGATATAACATTCGGCTCGTCCTCCTCCACATCGTCCCCCTCATCCAAATCATCGTCATCCACCTCCTCGATGGCATCATCGACATCTGGATCAGGATCTGGATCGGCGTCCTCGTCGAATTCCTCTTCGATAATGTCCTCGATGGGCATCACACCATCGTCATCCTCATCGTCGGAACTGGCCATGATCAGTGGCGGCATCTTCGACTTGCCATTGCCGTTCATCAGCGGCTGTGCTGGCACTGGCACTGCGACTGCCACAGCCACTGGCTCTGGTTCCTCCACATCCTCCTCGTCGTCATCGTCGTCTTCCTCCTCCTCATCGTCATCTTCCTCGACGTCATCATCATCGTCGTCGTCGCTTTCCACCTCGTCATCCGAGCTAATGACCTCCTCGACGAGATCATCGTCGTCCTGGCTAAGGTTTACTTTGTGCTGCTGCTGCTGTGGTTGTTGTGGCTGTGGCAAGAGGTGACCGGGCTGCACACCCTCCTCGTCTTCACCCTCGCCCCCATCGCCCTCGTCATCTTCCTCGTCTTCTTCGTCGGAGTCATCGTCCTCATCGTCTCCCGTGCCCGAACTTTCCTCCTCCTCCTCGCCCGAGCTATCTTCCTCGTCCAGGTCATCGCTTTCTTCATCCTTTGCTGCTACCACCGCTACCTTATCCTTGCTGTCCTGCGCTGCATTCTCCTCTCTATCTTCTACATCATCCGCTGTTAGTTCCGCCGCCTTTGCTGCATCCGCTGCTGCTGTCGCCGCCGCTTCCCGATCAATGGCCGCCTTGGTGGCCACCGGCACAATGACCTCCTCCTTGAGATGATTGTTGATGTGATTCATCAGCTTCTCCTTGCGCGACAGATACTCGCCGCACAGGTCGCAGCCCCACTGGAAGGGACAGAAGGGACGCACCACCTTGGCATCGGCCAGCTTGTGCTCGATCCACAGCTCCTTTGTCTCGAAACTGAGCTGACAGCGACGGCACTGGAGATGCTCGTCCACCAAGATGACCGGCGGCTCCGGCAGATTGCTTACCTCGTGCTTGTGCAGCTCGTACATGTGGCGGCGCAGGTTGTTGTTGCTGATGAAGGTGGAGGCGCAGTACTCGCACTTAAGCTCACGCTTCCGCTTCATCGACTTGCTGCTGCTGCTGCCGCTGTGGTTCATGTTGCTGCTGGAGTTGCTGTGGTGGCTCTGCTGCTGCTGCTGTTGCTGCTGCTGCTGCTGCTGCTGGTTGGGCATCAGGCCCACTGCATGTAGCTCGCGGAGGTGGAGCATCGAGCTGCTGCTGTTGTTGTTGTTGTTGTTGCTGGTAGTATGATTGTTGTTGGTCAACTGTGTCGCTTCGCCGTCGATGGGGTTCTGCAAGGACAACACACAGGGAGCACACAGGAGTTGACGGGAAGAAGGGTCAAGAGATGGGGAAGGCAAGAGAGAGAAAAGATAGATTAGTTCAAGTTCCGGTTACAATGACGAGATGTTGATATCTGTTTTTTGCGACTGGTGCGGAGGCATCATCATCATCATCAGCACATCATTAATTAGTTAGTTAGTTAGTTGGTGGCGCGACAGACGACAATACTCGCCCATCGTCCGTCGCTCGTCCTCCTCGCTGCACAAGCCGAAAAACGCTCACCTGCTTGCTATCACCTCTGAAATGCCACTTGCGATGCACCTTGAGTGCAATCACCTGGGGGAACGTCTTCGCGCACAGATCGCACGCGTACTCCCCGTTCTCGTTCTGCCGCTCCACCTGGAACTGACCGGCATCCGCCGGCCCATCGTCGAACATCGCCGCCAGCGGATTGTCCACGTACAGCTCCTGTTCGTGCTTCTGGATGTGCTTGCTAAAGTGCTCCTGGTCGGTAAAGCGAGCCCCGCAAATGGTGCAGGCCACCTCGGGTATGCGGATCTTCAAGGCAGGCGGGGGCGGAGCCACTGCCACTGCCACGGCAACAGCACTTCCCGATGCCGCTCCCGTTGCCCCATTGCCATCACTGTTCAGAGCTCCCTCCTCCAGCTGCTGCTGCTGATGGTCATCATCCTCCTCGTCCTCGTCGTCGCCGGTCTTGTGCCGGAAAACGGCTCGCTGGAGTGCCGCATGCTGTTGCTGCAGCTGCAGCGACTCCTGCTGCTGGTGGGCACCCGTCGAGGTGATCGGCTTGCGGTTGCAGGTGGGCGTATGGTTGTCCAGCATCTGGCGATCGAAGAAGATCTTGCGGCACAGCGAGCACTCGGCTGGGTCTGGCACCTGGGGATGCTTCTTGTAGCGATGCACCTGTGCGAGCAAGGAAAGATTAAGGTTAAGGACACTGGCTAGGGGCCCACACTCACCCATAGACTCTTGCGTCCGCTATAGACGTTGCCGCAATCCTTGCAGGAGTAATCGTTCGAGTCGAACTCGTCGTGCGAGTTGATGTGGATGGCCAGCTTCTTGTTGGTGTTGAAGTTGGAGGGGCAGTACTTGCACTGGTACCAGTACAGCGGCGTGCCCACACCCAGTCCCAGGCCCGAAGCAGCGGAGGCACTGGACGCCTTGGCCGAGAGGGTGGACAGATCGGCATCGCCCGCTGTGGCGTTGCCTTCGTCCATCATCGAGTCGTCCTCCATCTTCGAAGAGGTGGAGGCAGACGCTGAGGCCGAAGCGGAGGCCGATGCCGAGGCAGAGGTCAGCTTGTGGACGCTGCGCTTGTGCTGCTGCAGCTCCATCTCCGAGCTGTACACAATCGAGCAGACCTCGCACTCAAACTGCTTGATGATCATCTCGTCCTTGATCGCCCGACCGTGCACCTTGAACAGATGCACCTTCAGACCCTTCTCGTAGGCAAACTCCGCGTTGCACAGCTTGCACTTGATGAACTGCACGTTCTGCACCTGATGGTCCGTCAGCATGTGGTAGCGATAGGACTTCTTGGAGCTGAAGCGCCGCTGGCAAATCCGGCAACGCATTCGCCGGAAGCGACGGTCGGCCGCCTGGTCCAGACTTCGTCGGAAGACGGCCTGCTCCTGGGGCGTTTGATTGGCCATCGCCGGTGGCACATTGCTGCTGGGCGTCGCCGAGGATGCAGATGCCAGCGATGCGGATAGAATGCCTGTCGCCTCTGGACTGGCGTCCGCAGCTGGAGTTGCTGTGATCGTCAGCGATTTGGGTGTCATTCGATTGGCGGCCGCCAGAGCTGCGTTCACCGCATTGGAGGCCGTGTAATGGGAGCGCATGTGATTGGACAGGCCAATGTTGTTGCTAAACACGGCATTGCAGATGGGGCACTCCTTCTGCTGCTGGCTGGCCACGCCCACCAAGCTGCTGTTGTTGCTGCTGTCATCCAGACGCATCTTCTTGGCCACGCTGCCCGCCTCCTCATCGTCTTCATCTGCAAAAAGGGACACGCGGGTTAGGGGTTAGTGCTGCTGCTGCTGGAACTCAAGGGGATTCTTAGTAGCAACAACGAAAGTGAAGGCAAAGAAGCCTCTAAAGACAAGATGCTTTTTAAACACACAAATTACAAGAACAAATGGTTAGTTAATGACATTACAGTCCAAGGGATACTATGAAAGCTTAGGTTCTAGGTTCAATTCGGGTCTTGGGCGGGATTAGCACGCCTTAACTATGCGTTTTATAGCGTGATTCCACTGCAACATTCTGCTACATTCTCGAGGATTGTACACGGGGTTTCCCATAAGGAGAATGAGGTCATTCAAAACCGACGGACCTTACATTCACCATTCGCCCCGAAGGCTTTTATATATATACTGGACAAAAATACTGAAAAACTATCGATTATTGGGGATATCGTGTGAGTGCCCTCCCTAACCCCTCTAGTCTTTCTCTAATTTCTTATTATTTTTGAAATTATGAATATTTTTGGCATAAGATGAATGAAAACTAGCTACAATCCAGCATTTCTTGGTCTTGATATTTCTGCTTTGCGATCGGAGCAGAATAATACCCAATTTATCCTGAATATACAATGTTTCGAGACTCCAATCTTGTATATTAATGAGTCCTTGATTGGGTCGTACATTTGGCAGAGGAAACGGTGTCAACATCGTCCTAGCGTCGCAATAGAAAGCCTGAGATGACCGCTTTCGACGGCGCTATGACGAAAGTCGTCCCTTTTCGGATGTAAACAAGGTCGGACCAGCTGTTCGTGGCATTCACAAGTCGCCGTAGAATGTAGATGTTGCAGTGGAATTGGCTACATTCAATTCGTCAAAGAATGTTGCAGTGGAATGGCGCTATTAGAGTAAAGGCAACAGAAAATAATAAAAGGAGACGCGCACAGAGACTAGAGAGACAGCGGGGGACGTCTACAAACTA
Organism: Drosophila trapezifrons; assembly: GCA_018874455.1. Classification (NCBI taxonomy): domain Eukaryota; kingdom Metazoa; phylum Arthropoda; class Insecta; order Diptera; family Drosophilidae; genus Drosophila; species Drosophila trapezifrons. Next base: position 6,818 of record JAEIIF010037794.1, read on the forward strand.
AGCCTAATTACCGAGGGTCCCACCATTTGTTATCGACATCAGGTCCTTCATCACGTAGTCATAGCGACCCGTGTAGACATTCGGCGTGCTTCCGTCGGCCAGCTTCACGGCATCTGCATTCACGATGTACTCGAAGCCGCCCGAGTGCCGGTTCTTGTCCACGCCATGCACATTGATCATGTGCTCCCGCAGATAGGAGATCCGCGGATAGCCCAGGCCACAGCGCACGCACTTGTACGTTTCGGGCAGCTTGTTCGGATGCTTCGATTCCATGTGGCGCAGCACGTTGTTGTAGTTATTGTACTGCTGTCCGCAAATGGGGCACACCTGGGGCATTCGCGAAAAGTACTGGGACTTGGGTGCGGCCGCATCACGATTGGCTGAACTGGGTGCGGAGGCAGAGGCCGTTGCCGTGCCCCCGGCACCCGCTGGCTTGGGTGTGGACGTAAGTGTGGGCGCCACACTGCTGCTGCGCGATTCCTCGGCCGAAGAGCCTATGCCAATGCCCAGGGCGCCGAGCAGACTCCTCTTGCCCGGCGAGTGCTCCATACTGTTGCTCCTGGCCAGGCCGCTGCCCGTTGTGGAGGCATTATCACTGCTGGCACCACCGCCGCCCACGCCGCCCAGATGATCCTGGTAGACGTGATCGAGGAATCGCTGGTGCGTCTCCAGCTTGGCATCGCACGTCATGCAGCGCAGCCGGACAATGCAATCCATGTTGTTGTAGTGCCGCCGCCTGTCCACCGGATCGGCAAAGTCCAGGCCGCAGAAGCTGCACTGTATCGAGTTGTTGTCCTTGCGCTGCACATCCGCATGCTTGTCGTAGACGTGGGTGCGGAACTCGTGCTTGGTGCGGAATCCCTTCGGACAGAGCTTGCACTCGTATAGCTTGTTCACCAGCAGTTCCTTGGCGCGCAGCTTCTCTGGGCGTTCGGAGCCAGCACCGGAAGTGCCAAGAACCTCCCCACTAACTGTGACCGTGGGACTGGCCATTGTGACAACTCCTGCTCCGGCATCGGCCACCGCCAAGGCAACAGCTGTGGCTCCATCTTCTCCCCCGGCCGCATCCGCATCCGTGCCGGAGATGGCCAGCATTGGTGTCTTGCCGCGAAGCGTATTCAAGACCCTGTAGAGATTTATGCAGTTCCGCTTCTTGAGATGCGAGATGAACAGCGCCTTGGAGTCGTTCATCTTGAGGCAGTTGAAGCACAGGTTGCGCGGCAGCAGCGGATACTTCTTGCGCACGTGCGCCATGAAGTTCTTGTACGTGGTGAAGTACTTGCTGCAGCAGCGGCAGGTCATTGTCTGGTACTGCTCCAGGAACTCCTCGTTCTGCTCGATGAACTCCACCTTGTCGTGGCTGAGCAGGGGCCGGTACTGCTCCGGATTGTCGTAGTCATAGCCGCCGCCCTCGCACTTAATGAACGCGTTCATCACCACCTGACGGTATTTCTGGGGAGAGATATTTCCCCCGGCAGCGCCCGCAGCACGGCTCGCCTCTGCGGTGGCCGCTGCGGCTGCCGCCCGCTGGATTTCCAAGGCGGCAGCCAATGCTGGCGTTGGCTTCGTAATCGGCGTGTTGTGCGGCGAGTCTGTGGAGAGCTGGAACAGGTTTGGGTGCAGATTGCGTTCATGCCGACGGGCATTCGCTCGGGTGGAGAACTGCAGGCTGCAGGCCCGACAGCTGGCAACCTTGGAATCCCCGGCGGCGGCCACATTGGCAACCGCATTCGGTGGCAAGCCGGCAGCAACGGAATGGGCATTAACGCCATGCTGGGCCGTGTAGTCATAGTCGGAGGCCTGCGGGAGTAGATTTTATCAATTAAAATGGGGAAAATGCCAGCATCTTATATAAAACATTGAAGAAACCAAGTATGTATACATATTAAAGGTAAATTACGACACTCACCATCAACGGCATATCGCCCTCGTGCTCGGAACGCTCTAGGAACATTGTGGGATCGACCATGTCGTCGGACTCGTCTATCGACTTCATCTGGTAGTCATCATCCGTGTCAATGGGCTCATCTTTGATGGGCAACGCTGGCAGCGGCTGCAAGGGGTCAGAGCAAAGGGCATTGCGCACAAGCGAAGATTAGTTAGAGTCCAAGCAGGTCCGTCTTTCGTACACACATATATATAAAACAAGAGCAATCAAACATGGACGCTGCTGAACGTCCATCGGTACCCGTTAGCCAGAGCTATGTATGGCCGAGTGGTGTTCATTCCAAACAAGAGAAGCCTCAAGGGACCAGTTGACCAAGGGACCAAGGGACCAAGGGACCAGATTTCCAGACGGACACAAATTCAAATTTCGGATAATTTCGTATTCAGGATAACAGGTAGTACATGGAGAATAGAAAACGCTGAAGATTAGGATGCTGGGGTGGGAAGGGATTCACGCTTCGAATGCACGATACAATTACATTATAGGAGTAGCGTCTGAAAAAGCGCAGCTGCTGGGCGGCGCTCTGCAGCGTCACCGGCATGAGCAGCGGAGCCGTAGACACGGTTGCAGATGCAGAGCCAGAGCCAGAAGTGGCTGTGGCTGACGACGCGTTGCCCGTAGGATTGGACGTCGCTGTGGACGTTGCCGTAGCTGACGCCGTAGCTGTGGCCGTGGCCAGGGGCAGCAGACCCGGCTGTTGGACGTGACCGCTGCTGCAGCTTTGGCTGAAATCAAGTGGCAGCGACAACGACAAGCTCTCCATTCCACCACCAACACCGGCTAGACCGGAGAATCCCGAAAGCAGCGGCTGTTCAGCAGCAGGAACGGCAGCAGGCACAGGAGCAGGAGCAGGAGCAGCAGTAATCGATCCTGGAGCCACTGATGGCAGCGGTGGTAGCGGTGGCACTGATATATCCAATGGCAAGAACAGCTTGGGCTTGTATTTGCGCAACGATGGAGCCGGATTCGGCACCGCAGTTGGCCTCTGAGGACGAACCTGACGGTGGCGTCGGTGTTGCTGTTGCTGGTGATGATGCTGCATCAGTTGCTTGCTCCGCTGCTGATGCTGCTGCAGACTATGATGTTGCTGCTGCTGCTGCTGGTGATGATGATGGTGATGGTATCTGCGATACTGATGCGTCTGCTGGCGCTGATGCTGCTGCTCCCGCTGCTGGGATACGGATGTGGTGGTGGTGGCGGAGGAAGAGCCCGTCGTCGATGCTGGCACCTGCAGGAGAAGGGTCTGCAACGTTTGCTGCTGCTGCGCGTTGGTGGTCGTCGCCGTCAATCTGGCCGGTGGATGCAGCTGCTGCAACTGCTGCAATTGATGCTGTGGCAGCTGCTGCGGTTTAGGACTCACATAGACTGTTAGGGATTTGCGTTTCTTCAGCGAGGGTATGCCATCCAATATGTTGGCGGCCGTTGTGGCCGTTGCCGTCGCCTTCTCCGCGTCGAGTTCATTCTCCGATTGCGGTTGATGCTGCTGCTGGAGGTGATCGGAGGAGGCTCCTCCGTTCTCGGCACTGTTCAGGTCCAGATAGTTGAAGAGCTTGCTCTTGTTGTTGGTGTCCAGCCACTGACGCTGCTTGGTCTGTGAGCTGAGGCAGCGGTTCTTGAAGCTCTGCCACGAGTTCAGGTAGCTGATGCAGGCGTGGCATATATGCAGCGACAGGCGATCCTGCGAGGTGATCTGCAATGAAAGGAGAGTAAATAGAGGGATTAGGAACAATATAAATATGGAATCCATCGATGTATATATCGCCAGTGCATCCTGATAATAAAAACCACACAGAATTCACCATTTAAAGACACATTTAGCACGGATTTTGCCCATTCCTTCGATTTTTGGCAATGCATCGGGGGAGCTGGAGGAGTTTGTGTGTGTCCATCGATGCGGAGAATGCAGGTAGTCCCGCAACTCCACTCCCAACTACCCTATTAGTGTCAATGACCTGCTTATAATTATATGCAAAACTGCTGCAGCATCCCACACCGCCCACTGGCACCCGCACTCAGACCAAGACCCACCTCCTCTGCCCACCTTTCCGCCCGCCCGCTCGCTCCATCAAACAGAAGACTGCGCAAATCATATGAAATGTCCTGCTGCCTGATAACAGAGTGTGTGCGCATGTTTGTTTGTGTACGACTACGACTGTGTGTATCGCCTGAATTGCCAGCCTATGTAATCGGGGACCCTTCTTATGTACTGCTGGTTCTGGTACATGGGCCGACTTATGTTCGGTTTCAGGCCACAGCGGAGGTGGGAGGTTGAGGTTGAGCATGAAACATCTTGGCCGGCTGGGCACTTAAATCACTTAAATCGCAATTATCAAAGATAGCCGCAGTGGCGCAGCCAAGAATCTCTTCTATCGGAATCGCTTATCGAAGCGGCAGTTGTAGATTGAGAGTGATGCCAAGCGAGTATATCAGGTTAGCGGAAAATAGCTAGATTTGTAACTAGCAGGAGTTTGTGGCTGTGAATCAGTCCAATTGGAATTTTCAGTGTATATGGTTCTTGCTAATAAATCAATTTGTTTACTTTTAAGACAGTTTTGGCAAATATATAAATTTAAAAATATTAATTTTCACTACTGGACTAATTCATTTTAAATAATTTACTAATTATTTTAAGTATTACATATAAAAGTTTGGGTATTTAACAACCGATCTCCTCAATTGTAACCCGTTAGCTAGGTCTGGCTATAAAACCGCCAAGTGCTCGTCCCTGTACACCTTTGTCACTTGGGTGAATATCGATAGTAACTGGGAGAATTAGCAATCGAAGCAGGCGAATGAAAATGATCAAAACAAACGGTGGAAATGTTTTGTTTCTGCATTTTCTGAGCTATGTTTTGTTATGCACATTGCAGGTGTGTGTGTGTGTGCATGGTGTTTAATTTAATAATCAAATAGTTGTTGCTTCTGGTTTTGATTGTTGTGTTTTTGTAATTGAAACTCTGGGCATTGAAGCCCGCCGCCGGCTCCTTTAAGCACACGCATAAATACATATGTACATAGCTTGTATATATGTAGGTAGATGCACATATATCCCCCCCGCCTCCGGGTTACGGAGCTTATGTACTCCCGGCATCCTTATATGCCGGATAACTTGGCTCGCCCCCAAGCTCAATCCTTTTGGGCCAACTCACACTCCCACTGGAGGATTTTGGCTTTCAGGGCTCAGCTCCGCTCCACTCCGTTCCGTTCCGATAATATGTTGTTCATTCACCTCGCCCACACCTCGCTTCCTTTATGGCCGCCATGTTTCCTTATTCGGTTCTGCAACTGGATACAGGCACGTCGCCTGTAGGATGGAGTTTGGAGGAGGGAGGAGATGGAGCATGACGAGGAGGAGCAAGGATTTCCCACTCTCCGCGGCCAGAACTTTAATGCTCCTCCAATGTTTACACTCTAAGGAGCGCTCATCGGTTAGGGTTTGAGGCTTCCATCCACGTTACAGGATACTACGCAACAATTGCCCATCGAAAGATAAATTTTAGAAAGTCGCAAAAGGGCCAGATATGTTATATAAATATATCGATATATGTATGTATATATATCGAGGGAGAGAGAGAGAAAGAGGAGACAGCAGCTGCACCATGCTGCAGTCCACCAGCTGCCGCCGCTGCTACCATCATTTTTGCTGGCCACCAGGTGCAATAATCACCAGCCTGGACCAGACCCATTCCCATCGCGTTCCTCCGCCTCCCCGCTTCCTCTGCTCCTTCGTGGAACGAGTTTTCTCGCTCTGCTCGTTTCCTTTTGTGTCCTTATTCGTACGAAGCCCATGCTGTGTAAGCGTCCGGCTGTATGGCACTGTGTGCGTGTGTGTGTGTGCGAGAGAGAGCATCCTGTCCTGGACATTCCACGCACAAAGTGAAGACGTAGAAATAACCGAAAAGTAACCCTCGTATTTGGCAGAGCGGAGGAGATCTTGAGGATGATGAACAGCTAGCGAGCGAGCCAGCAAGCGAGCAGTCGGGGGCAGTTGGGTTCCACTCGAAATATTGAATTTCGTTGAAAGCAAAACAACGCAAAAACAAAATATAAAACGCAAGTGCAGCAACAGGGGCCACCCTAAGGCTTCCCAACAGCTGTTATCGCTGTTATCGTAGCAGTGATCGCAGTTATCGAATGGGAATGGGGAATTGGAAAAACGAATCAACTATTTTTCCTATTAATTATGATTATTCCTGGAATATCATGAGAATCGTACGAGCAACAACCTTTCCCAACATTTGCCTAATCCTGGTTTAGTATCAAGCGAATCTGGGATTTCTATTCCAGGGAATCCAGGAACAGTCCGTGGAACATGATGTACACATCCATTCCAGAAAATGTGTATCGTCCGATTTGCGAAATCCGTTCCACCGTTTCCATTCCGAGCCATGCGTTTCTATTCCAGCATCCATCCGCCATCTTGGATGAGCAATGGAAGTGCTGCGGATGCTTCTGCTGCTGCTGTTGCCGCTTCTCCCATTCATCGTTACCCGCCTTCCGCCTCCCGTCGCCCTCTTCCCTCGGCTTCTTTCTTTTATCAGCTTGTCATCTCATCACGTCGCGTGGCGTGGCGTCTCTTTTTGGCCAGAGCCAAGGGAGAAAGTTTTCCACCTGGGGACCCGAGCCCGAGCCCGAGACCGAAACCAAGCCCGACCCAAGAGTGCCACAAAATGGAGACTCGAGACTGGAGGCGGTGGATGAAATTCGATGCGGGTCGCAGGAGGAGCCCAGCCGTGGCCATGGCCAAGCGAAGAAGATGATGCACAAGGAGAGGCCGAAGAAGCTAAAGCCGAAGTAGAAATATCGACATCCCAACAGACCAGGCCAGGTAATCTGGTGCCCAAGGTGAAACCACTCCAGTTGTGTGCCCGGCCAGGCTCTCCGTCCCGTTCCCGCTGTCCGCCGTCCGTTCCCGCTGGCCTCTGTCCTCTTCCCGCTTCCCATGCCCAGGCCCAGGCCCAAGCCCATTCCCATTCCCGTTTCCCGGTCTCTTTTGCCTGCCTGTCGTCTTTGTCTTGCCTGCCTGCCTGCTCCCGTGTGTGTGTGTATGAGTCGGTCTGCCTGTGCTGTGTGTGTATGTGCTACCCAAGCGTTGCCTCTGCCTGAGTGCCCGTGCCTGTGCCCGTACCCAAGTGCCTGTGTGTGTATGTGTGCGAGCATGTGGTCCGCCTCCAGATAACGAGAACGGAGGAAGAGGCAGAGCAAGAGAAGCAGCAGAGGCCCCAGAAGCCATCGCCATCGCCATAGCCATAGCCAGCAGAAGCAGTCGAGCTAGCGATGACGCCAACCAGAGCCAGAGCCAGCGCCAGTGCCTCTCGGTCGTTGTCGTCGTCGTCGCCGCCGTCGTGTATACATACGCTCTGCCCAGTGTATGTGTGTGCGGCGGCTGTGTGCATGTGTGCAGAGCAATTGCCATGAAATCGAGCCCAGGGAAAGAACAGAGCACTGAGCACCGAGAACCGAGCACCAGCAGACCCAGCAGACCGGCAGACCAGACGACCATCGGGGGCAACAGAGCACACGCAGCAGCAGCGTGCTGTGAGCTGGCGACTATGGCGACTGGCAACTGGCGGATATGGGCCCTGGGCAACGGGCACTGGGCACTGGGCAATGGGCAATGGGATATGCGATGTGGGATGTTGGATGTTGGATGTTGGATGCCGGGGGCTCGAGACCAACGTGAAAAAAAAGAAGAAAAATAAAAACAAAACCAACCCAGAGCAGCGGGCGTCCATTTTGTGTACAGCCCTTGAAAGAATCAATAAACGAAGCTAGCGAAGCCGCATGAGGAAGAGTCCATGTCCTCCTGCTGTTCCCGCACCCGCTCCCGCTCCCTTTGCTGCTTCTGCTCCTGCTGCAGCACCACTTCCTCCGAAGGACGCGCGCGCGCAAAGAGAGCAAGAGAGAGAGGAGAGCTGGGCCACTGAGCAAAGCAGATATGAATCGGAGCGGAGGCAAGTCCAGAAACCGAAACCAAAACCCAGAGGCAGCTGCCGGTGCTGCCCTCCAAGCGAAATTCCATGGAAAGGCACAACGGCGAAATTATATGTAATTGCCTGGGTTGCGGGTCGTCATCGTCGTCGTCGTGGTCTGGTTTTGGGTTTTGGGTTTCGGGCTTTAGAGTTTTCTGGCCTGGAATCTCAGCCAGTGGCTATGCCTGTGCCTGTGCCTGTCCAGGCACCCAAATACACACAGGCAAACCCCGTATATACCGCACAGCACAGCTCGCACACATACAAGCGGCTGACGACGACGACAACGACGGCGGCGCGCTCATCGTACTTTACGCTTTGCGCTGGCCATTCGTCTCTCGTCCGTCTGCAGTCTCTCTTGTTCCACTCCACTCCGCTTGGACGAGGAGCAACAGAGGAGGAGGAGCATATTTTTGGGAAGGAAGCAGGATCAGTTCTAACCTCAAACTGGGACTGGGACTGGAATAGGAGGAGGAGGAGGAGCGGAGAATGGAGAACGGAGAACGGAGTTCAAGTTTGATTATGAGCCCAACAAAAGCAAAGATTGTGGTCGTGATTGGATTACACCCATACCAATGCTGCCCCTCTGCCACTGCCCCTGCCTCCGCGGTTCCCTCTCTCTCTGCATCGTGACTTGGCAGTGGAAACAGGGAACCAAACCCAAAAACGGACCATGCGGCGAGCCACTCGCACACAGAGACATGCACGAAGCAAACGAAGCTGAGAGCCATAGAAGCAGCGGAGGAAGAGGAGGAGGATGAAGAGGAGACGGTGACGGAGGCGGGGTGGGCTGGTTTTTTCGCTTTCGGTGGCCATCATCACCGTCGCCGTCGTCGTCGCTTGCACAATCTGGCCTGGCTGGCTGGCTGGCTCGCTGGCTGCCTTGTGGTGGCTTCATCCGTAACCTCACTTTTCGTGTCCAGCAGCGAGATCCCAAGCGACAAACCGACAACCACAAGCAGTGCCGTCGTCGGGTGTGGCCACTGCCTCATCCTCCTCCTCATCCTCCGCTGGCTTCTGTCCGGCTGGGCTGGCCTGGCCTCTCCTGGTGTGTATATCTGTTGGGGTTGGACACCAACCACACCACGCCAACGCCACACCAGAGAGCCGCCGCCGCCGCCACCGCCGAGAGAGCGGATGACGACAGCCAGATTACGTGTGTGCTCCGGTTTGCTCGACTCACTCACCTTGATGCTGACGCAGTTGTGGATCTTGGTGGACAGCGGCTCCTTGTCCGCCGCATAGCTATTGATGATCGAGATGCACTCGCTGGCCGGGGCGATGCACAGGCGACAGCAGTTTTGTCGCGCCGCCCGCTCGCTCTTCGTCGCCAGTGGCGTCGTCGTCATCGTCATCGTCGTGGTTGCTGTTGTCGCCGAAGCTGAGGCTGTAGCTTCTGGCTGGGATGTGGATGTGGTTGTGCTGGTGGCAGCTGCTCCCGCTATGCCCGTTCCAGGGGCCGACGCTGCACCAGGTCCTCCCAGCGCTGTGGTCGTATCCGACGCCGTTGCCGCAGCGTCGCACATTTTGCCGCAGTTGTATTTGTATTTTTGCACGTTTTCACTTTTGTTTCGGTCTGCGTCCGTTCGCAATCGACTCTACGTCGCCGTCGCCATTGCCACCGTCGCTCTTCTCACCCAGTTTCCGCACATCGGAGCGTTCCGTTTCACTCGCTCCTGGAACGATCCTGAGCCGAGCGCCAGTCAACGATCCCGTTATTTTCGGTTTCAGTTTCGATTTCGTTTTGTTTTGCAGCGGGCAGAACGAGAAGGCGCACAGGAAAAAAAAGCGATACGGAGCGACGTTGTTCGTTATTCGGCGAAATTCGAAAGAATAGAAGGCCAAAAGAGAATCGCAATGAGTGTGACCACGCCGATTGCGACGATGGAAGCCCAAACCAGTGCTGCCCAATCAGCCTTTTTTTAAAGTCGAAAATTAGGGAATTTAGGGAAGCGGGAATTCTGGATTTTTTAAAAATGCAGTATCCTTTCTCCGCTTTTCTTAATGCTGGCACACGTTTCATAAACAAAATGTAGCAGCACGGCTGCCACTAGCAAGAAAGAAAAATGGGCACAAAAAATACAATTTTTGATGAAGCTGTGAACATTATCATATGTTTTTGTCGTTATTTGCCAATATCGCTATTTTATGTTATACTACCATTACAATATAAAAAGTGCGCGTAAGTGGTGATCTACACGTATTTCACAATGCCCAAAGAGTATAAGCAAAAATGTCCTGTTTGGTTTATTGCGTTTTTTTCGGAATATTTTCTGCTTTTTTTTGTCCTTCTGTCCAGTTAAAAACACTTTTTTTTTATTAAAGTTGGCAGCATTGGCCCAAACAGTGCTATCGATACTTTACATAAAATGCCATGAAATGTCATAAAATGGTTGAAATTAAACAACCATTTGGAAGTGTCATAAACAAGGTTAAAGATACTGGCAAAATAAAATCGTGATCAAAAGAATAATATTCATGATGTAAGAAAATAGGTTGTGGCCGATAAAATGTAACAGTCAAGAACAAGCAGCACAAGGTTGCCATCCCCATAAAATACCACTGTTAATTAACAGCCATCAATGTGCTGTTAGGTGCGGTGCCCCCCTCAGAGAATTATTATTGTTATTTTCTCTTTGTTTTTGTTCGTTGTTTTGCTTAATTACTTATTTCTCTTAATTTAACTACACTTAATTACTCTGACAGCTGGTTGCAAATCGTAAGTAAGAAACCGCAAGAATCGACGCCGCATCTCTGACCAATTTGCGCAATTAGCTTGGCCTTGACATAGAACGGGGGCAATAACACAATTGATAAACGCCGTGCAAAAGGGTAAACAAGAAACCGGTCCAACAACAACGATCAGTTGTTGCCTTCCCTTTTCCACGATCTTTTTAAAACTTACCCGCGAATGAAGCTAACGGTATCAGGATCCCGATTATTTCCGCTTCACATTTCGTTTTCACTTGTATTTTAAAGGGTTTTTTTTTTTTTCCATATTAACTGTGTTTTCGGGTGGTCTAGCTTCTGGACTAAAATGAAAATAGTACGGAACCAATCAAAAATGTAAACTATTCCTCTTACACTATTTTCATAGGTTACTATTCAATAATTGTACAAAATACATAACCTTGTTGCTCTTGTATTTACATATGCATAAATAAAAGGATTTTCCATATTATTGGAAGGTTGTATTATCAACTTTTAACGGGCGACAATCCTGATAAAATAGATTTTAAAAACATACATATTTTTTAATAAACTCGAATTAGTATCTCATATGAATTGTAAAATCTCGTAAAACCTGTAAATTTTATTAAAATCAAAATTTTATGACAAATGTAGTTTTCTCTGCTTAAATTGGATGGCGAAAGGCAAATTAGTTCGGTCTGGGGGTTCCACCACATCGAATTTGGATCGTAAAAGGCTGGATTAACCTTATCAAGAGAGAGTCGAACAAATATGGCCATAAATCTTGTGGCAATTAATTAAAGTACAATTTAAATTTAAAGTCAAGATGGAAATAGAAAAGACCAGTCAGGGGCCAACCGGGTGACATCTGTCTTCAGTCTGCCGATAAGGAGGTCTCTAAGATTCGGACTCAGTCATGGTCCGATCTCGGATCTCATCCCCATCCCCATACCCCTAGCTACACATTAATAATGCTTGGAGGTCAAGTGAGGAGCTGATACCATGCCATTCCCATGCAGAAGGCATCCTTTTATATCCATTTATCGCCATCCGCGCTGCACTTTATCGCTCGTCCAGCGGAAGCATAGAATTTCGCTAAAAAAGAAAATAAACAATTAATTATTATAAAACAAACAGAAGTTTAAAAAGGCCTTTTATCTGACTTTTTGCCCACACAAGTCTACTCTTAGGGAAGCGCCAAAACAGCAACAGTGCAAATTATTGCATATTATAATATACTATAATATTGAGCAGTTGGCAAACAGCTTCGGCTTATGAATTAACCTCCTAAAACCACAAAATTACCTTTGATATTTTCTCAATCTTATGTTGTAATTATACATATTTATTTGGGATATTAATCAATTGTTGCTATCGAGAGATAAGTCTGTTATTTTTTCATCTTAAATCTATGTTTTTTCAGCTCTATTACCAAAGGTAACATTTTTAATTCAATTTTTGATACTGGCAAATTTCACCATAGTTTGTTAATTAACTTTTAATTGTTAATTTTTTTAAACGTAATCCTAGTCACTATCCATGCGATTTGACCCTTGTGGGTCACGGATCACTTGAATCCAGACAAGTGGCGATTGTTGTCGGCGGGTTAATTTGCCTGTTGCCTGCCTGCCGGCTTGTGTGTTATCAGGCCGGGTTATCCAGCCCTCCAATTGGCCGCTTATCAGGCCAGAACCCCGGAGCGTGGCCGGGCCGGGTGGTGCGGGGGATTAGGTCTGTGCGAGATTGTTTGTCACGACGGTGCCGGCTGGGGTATATAAAGATTTCTGGCCGATCGGAGGAACTTCAGTTTGAACGCGTTAACCGCCGGAGCCCGTGTCCAAGGATTCACTTTCTCCTCTACCCAAGCTAAGCAAATACTTCCTCGAAGGTATGTCCTGTTCGAAGGTCCTCGATCTAGGAATCCTCTATATTTTGGTTATATTTTTTTTTGATATTTGAATATTTTTTTGAGTGCCAAAGTGAACTGAAAATAAATACTCAAGTGTTTATACGTTAAAAGGTTTAAAATCGTTAAGAACAAATTAATAAAATAATTTTTTTTAACTTGCAAAGTTTCTAAACAAAAGATTCTTTAATTTTAAATATTTAAAACCTGTTATTTTCTTTTTAACATCATCATTGTGATCAGTTGATTGTTTTCGAAATGGTTTTGGTATTTTCATTTAGAAATTTATTCCAAATTTCGAATAGTACAAAAATTACAATTAAAAGCTTTTAAAATGTTTTCAAACAGGAAATAGGTGAAATTTCTGATATTTCGATAGCGAAATCTATTTAAATTTTTCTATGGTAAAGAAATTTATAATTATTCAAAAAGAACAACTTACTAAAGGATCTTTAAATCAATTAAGGATATCCTTAAATTAAATTGATTTAAATACAAAAAAAAAAAAAAGCCCCACAGTTGCCACTGTGCCATTTACATGTGCCCGATAAAAGAAGTCCCTGCCACTTAACAGTTGCCGTTGCCTCTTCAAACTTGACCAATTCAATAACACAGCTTCGACATCAAAAGTCAATTAAAATGTGTGTGCGACGGCAGCAGCAACAAAAAGCAATACTAAATGGCAGGCGAGCAATCAGAGTTAAAAGTTAATCGCGACGACATCTCTCTGAGGCTGAAGCTCTGCCCTGTTGTTCTTGTTCTTGTTGTTGTTGCTGCTGCTGAGTAAGTGAAGGGCATGACGTCACAAGAGCGCAGCTGCAGCGCGCGGAACAATTAAGTCGGTGTAAAAAAAAAATACATGGAAATGAAACTGTTCCGCCGATGCCTCTCCGTTAATGTCAGGCCCAAGCCCCTTGGCTTCGGTGGTAACACATAATAAAAGCTTCTCCCGCCGACGGCTTAAGCTTCAGTTCGGAGTCGGAATCCCAATAAGTCAGATGTTCCAGTTCCAGTCTTCCAGTTTCCAGCTACTCGTAGCTTTGGCGTGTCTCTTGGGACTAACGGTAGTGCAAATTATAAGAATTAGTAATAAGATGAACCCGGATAGGATGATCTGGAATTAAAGCTTTTGTTCAGACCTTGAGAGGATAATGAAAATATTACGCGCCAAGCTCCATAAATAATCCAACTTCCCCTTGTCTTCGTAGATGTCCTACAAGGTTGAGCCATTGCCCGATTCCTACGCCGGCCTGGGCGAGGGTCCCCACTGGGATGTGGCCCGCCAGAGCCTGTACTATGTGGACTTGGAGGCCGGCAGCCTGCTGCGCTATGACTTCAAGCAGAACAAGATCTACAAGACGAAGATCGAGGGCGAGACCCTGGCCGGATTTGTTCTGCCCGTGGAGGGGCGTCCCCAGGAGTTCGCAGTGGGTTGCGGCCGCCGTGTGGTGATCGTCAACTGGGACGGAGTCTCACCCACCGCCAAGGTGGTGCGCACTCTGTTCGAGGTGCAGCCGCTGATGGATAAGAACCGTCTGAACGACGCCAAGACCGATCCTCGCGGCCGCTTCTTCGGCGGCACCATGCGTTACATTGGCGACGAGTTCGAGTTCCGTCACGGCGAGCTGTACCGCTGGCAGGCCGGCGGCCAGACCTCCGTGATCAAGGGCGACGTGGGCATCTCGAACGGTTTGGCCTGGGATGAGAAGGCCAAGAAGTTCTACTATATCGACACCACCGACTACGAGGTCAAGTCGTACGACTACGACTTCGAGACGGGCGTGGCCAGCAACCCCAAGGTGATCTTCAACCTGCGCAAGACCAGTCCCAAGGACCATCTGCTGCCCGATGGAATGACCATCGACACTGAGGGCAATCTGTATGTGGCCACCTTCAATGGAGCCACCATCTACAAGGTGAACCCGAGGTGGGTTTATATTTGGCATAATTATCAGCCAAGCACTCCTCTAATGCTCCATTTCCTATTTATCCTGCAGCACTGGCAAGGTCCTGCTGGAAATCAAGTTCCCCACCAAGCAGATCACCTCTGCGGCCTTCGGAGGACCCAACTTGGACATCCTGTATGTGACCACCGCCGCCAAGTTCGACCAGCCGACGCCTGCTGGCACCACCTACAAGGTGACTGGCCTGAATGCCACCGGCTATCCTGGCGTCAACCTGAAGGTCTAGAACAGGAGCTGCAATCTCTGTACCATTCGAATTCAAGTGCAATTAAACTTCTTAAATTACATTATTCCGACTTGTATATCCTGGATAGGCAGCTCTCAGAGCTCTTTCCGCTTCTTTGGCAAGTGGCTCCAGCTGGAGACTAGCTAGTCGGAAAGAAAGAACACGTAATGTGGGGTTTTCTTTAGATGTAACAATGTTCTTTTATTTATTTACAATCTAGACTTAACTATGAGACAGATCAGTACGGTTGGACGCCGGATCGCCATCCAATTACTCCTCCGACTCGGACCCGGAGCCAGAATCATCGTCGTCGTCATCATCATCATCGTCGTCATCGTCGCCGCCTTCGCGGCTGCGGTTCAGCTGGATCATCTCCTTGAACTGGTAGACGCGTATCTTTTCCGGCACGATTTGCAGCAGGAACTCCAGGTTCTTCTCCTTGTTCACCAGCTGCGACAGCTGCTCGTACTTGAGGGTGTCGCCGCCTCCATGCTTGGCATGGGCCTCGCGCGCCAAATGCTGCACGAACAGCTCCGTGCACTTGGTCATCAGGAAGAGGACCTCGTTCGTGATCAGGCCCGTGTCCATCGAGCTCTTCATGATGGTGCGCACCCGGCTGGGGGGCAGTAGGGTGTTGGCGTTGGGTGGACGCTCCACGGGCTGCAGGCTCTTATTCTCGGCCATTTTTCTTAATAACAAACAAAAATAACCGCGAATTCGCCTGCTAGACGTTCAAAGTGACCGTGGAGTTGTACCTGGAAAATCTCACACTTTGGTGATTTCTCGAAATTCCACGAACGGTCATATTGTCAAACATTTTTGAAGTATGACCGTAAT
>JAEIIF010037841.1:0-11797 GCA_018874455.1 Drosophila trapezifrons
CTCATTGAAAGTGCGTATAGAGTCGTCTTGCTCGCACTTACGTAAAATCCTATGGTTGCTCTACATCAATTAATGTATTAATCTCTCATTGAAGGTGCGTATAGTCGTCTTCCTCGCGCTTACGTAAAATCCTATGTCAAGCCTTTAATGAAAACTCTTGTGTCCTGTGTCATGACACTATTAACAACATAAATAATTAACTATTATTTACTGAAACGAACAGTACTGCCCACTTCTTCTATAGAAGAGTTCTATAAAAAACGTATGGATGGGTCTATTTTTGTAGTCAACACAACCCATAATTCCCGGAATATATCATTCCATCATTAACTACTTATCAGACCACCGCCCCCAAAACACAAGCCTAGTTCGGCTTCTATTTATATTTATCATTTGTATTCCGCCCCCTTTTCCCATGAACCGAGGCCATTCCCCGAAAGAAACTCATATCAATGTCGC
Source organism: Drosophila trapezifrons (assembly GCA_018874455.1). Classification (NCBI taxonomy): domain Eukaryota; kingdom Metazoa; phylum Arthropoda; class Insecta; order Diptera; family Drosophilidae; genus Drosophila; species Drosophila trapezifrons. Next base: position 460 of record JAEIIF010037841.1, read on the forward strand.
CATCGGAATGGCAAACCAATCAAACATCAAACAGCATTCCATCATTGTCACCGGCAGCAGCCATGACTATATATTCCAGCCAGCGACAATGATGACCCGGAGATGGGAGGTGGTGAACATTTATGAGTTCATGCGACATAATGCTAAATATTCAAAGAGCCCATGTATGGGCGGCTATGTCCATTCACTGATGGGGCAGGGGCACTGCGGAACTACAATTTGCGGCTCATGAATTTCCCCATCAGTGGGCCACGGGTCCGCTCTCCGTCGGAGTTTGACTCTGCAGCCACTCCAAACAATGGCACCGCAATTTATGCCACGCAATTTGCAGACCGCTACACTGGGAAAGTCCATTTAGAGATAATAAAATATATACCTTAGTGATATGGAAAAGAAATGCATAAAAGCAGGGGGACTTTAGTGCTTAATGCGTTGATTTATTCCGATTTAATAGTGCTCGTGCTCCAAATGCAATAATTTGCTGCCATTAAAGATTATAAGGGTTTATGCTTGTTTTATTGATTTTACCAAGCCAAATAGTTGTTTATGAATAATGTTTAGAGTTTAGTTCAATTCTTATTTAAATTCTATTTTTTATCTGACCCTTATTCGGGATTTTAATCACTGAAAAAGCGGTTAAAATATGTTTTTGTTAAACGTTGGAATATTTATAGCTTAAAGGTTACAATTTGGGTTCTTCTTTCATATTTTAAATATTTTTACGAGTATACTTTTGATATTTTCTTGCCATGTATTGTTTTCCGCTGCCCTCTAATACGCGAACATCAAGTTTTTCGATTCGCAAAACAGTTTTTATGAGTTTTTGGATAAGCGATGTGGTGATTGCTCAATTGCCGAATTCAACAGAAGTGAAATCGCTGTACACGTTCCCCTTATGGACGCACATCGATCAGAATCGAACTCACAAATGCATATATATGTTCGCCCATTTAAGTGCATTATATATAATTTGGTCTGTGTGCGATGGAGCTTATCTGTGGAAAATACACATTTAAATCCGAATCGATTTCGCTTGTCTGGAGGAGTATTGGCGGGTTGCTGGTCGCCTTGGTCAACCCCTATCAACAAGTCTCTGGTCTAAGACTCTTGAGCCACAAAATCCTTTTGGTTTGGGGCTTGTCTACAAGGAGGGAGCTGTCCTGCAAGGGACCTGAAGGGCAGGCGTCGCAATCATCTTTCGACTGAGACATCAATATTGTCGTTGAATTTTTGTTTTTTTTTTTATGTAAATATCAAGCATATAGGTTTGCCATGAAGGGTGGCAAAACTCTTTGCTAAATAGGGTAACACAGGGAATCAAGAAAAATCGATACGGAAATGCACCCCTTTCTGACATCTGTATCCCTTTCATTTTTTATCCTACGCAGCAGTCCTCTTGTAGGTAAAATAATGTCCTTGAATTTAAATTTAACATACTCACTAATGATGTGTAAATGTTAAGGCCTCCAATCGATATTAATGTTTGTTTTCAAGTGCTTCTCTGAGGTAGCTAATTCAAGCGAAACGCTTTCTGATTACATCCCAATTTGCATTTAGGGCTGCTCGGTTTAATAACAGAATCACGTGATATATTTAATAGAGCTGTACACATGCGAGGCAGTCATAATTTTGGCTCGCAAGTTTGGCCTAAGCTAATATCGGGGTCATGTCGCTGGAGTATTAAATAAATTAACTGTGGTTATTGGCCTCTTCAAGAGCAGTCGCCGGCCTCGAGTGCCGTCCGGCATAATAATATTACGCTTCGCGGATTGAAACAAATAAGCAAACGTCTAATTACATTTGGCTTCACAAGCTTGAAGTGAACGAGGGATACTCGTAATTCGGGGAAGAATGGAGCTTAAATTGCAGCCTCTTAAGCAGGCCAAGTAATAATTCGGACATGGAATATCAATTATGCCGCTCTGAGTGCTGAATAATAATAGTGGGGGGAAGTTAATGGAAAATGAATGTTATATATTCCAAGGAAAAAAATAGTTTTCCTATATTTTAAAGTCCCTTTTGTTTTTGCTTTCCTGCCTCACTATCCCCATGAAGCTAGTTGGCTCGAAGTAAAGTAGTTCACTCAAAAAGCCATATTCTGCACCTAGGGACTTTCACTAACATGCAGACTCACGCATAAACAAAAAAAAATATAAAAAAAACTATTTGCTAGTCGGAAACTTTCCCCAACAATGGTCAGTGTCCCCCAGATTCCCCAAAGTGAGATTCGGGGAAGGGGGCGGAAGGAAAATCAGTTTTCCCTATTTACTTCAGCTCGACTTTCCATTTGTTTTCGCCTCACGATTGCACAACTTTTGGTTTTTCTTCTGGCCCTCGGATGCTATATTTTTTTCTAAAGGTCCTGCTCTTCACGGCTTGTTTGTTTTTGCTTACACTTATCAAAATATTGGCCATACACATATTGTCTTGCCTGGCTGTCTGCATCCAGCATAAAGATATCGGAGTTGGGTCAACTGAAGAGTGAGACCCTGACCCATAGACCCCTAAAGCTCCACTCCCATCCCAGTTTGTCATCGGCCAACACAAAAACAAAGCAAAAGTCCAAGGGAGGAGCGGCAAATCGTGGGGGAAATAGGCGAATATGAGATGCTCTAGGAGATATAAAGCTGTTCTTATGTTTATATTTTGTTGTGCACACAAATCAGGGGAAGGAAACCAAATTTAAAACGCATATTTGTTGATTAAGTGATTATATTTTGAAGAATAGTAAATCAGGAAATATTTAACATGGTTTTCATATATTTATATATGTTTAATATATTTCTAAACACTTTTCTTATCCAGGAATATTTACAATATTACATTAGCTAACTGTAATGAATAATTAATTAGGATATTTATTTGAATATGTCATCGAATTAAGACAAATACAAAGCTCCCCTTAGTTTTATCAATAGATTCTTGCTTTAATAAAGATTTTAGATTTGATTTTGGGCTTCTTCTGCAAATACAAGCATTAAGAAACAAACAATTTAAACAAAATATTTATTATTACTAATATAGCCTCATATATTTTTTTGTTGTTAAACATTGGCAATACCCTTTAACGAAGAAAATAAAGACACTTGGCAAGAACAGAGGAACAGCGGGGGAGATAAAGAGATGGGCAGCGATATACGAAAATTATCTGGCACACCACCACATTCTGTTGAATTTTTCAGGATGTGTGTGTGCCTCCGAGTGCCGCAACTTTCACTCTGTTGTCCGGGTTCAACGCCACCCGTCTTTCCACGCATTTTCCGCCCACCGAACGACCTTCCCCGTCTTATAGATACCCCATTTTATTTGCTCAGTTTGCCGCTGCTTAAGTTACTTTTGCTTTACGCTTGAATTTTTTTTCTTGCCGCTTCCTTTTTGGTTTTTCCTCAGCCTGGGCCTTTTGCCTTTTGCCGCTCGCTGAGTTTTCCCTTTTCCTCAGCCGGGTTTTCCTTAGCTCAGCAGCTCATTTCCCATCGAGCTGGTGGGAGTGTGTGCGTAGGTCCTGTGATTTCTGGTCTTTGTTATTTTGGCAACGCTTTGTTTCTGTATTTCGCTCCGTTCGTCTGTTATTTTCATAAATAAATTTGCATGTCAAATGACATTGTTTATGGTATTCCTATATGAAAGACATATATCACTTGGCCAGATGGAATTGTTGGGCCCTCATCTGCGCTGCCTGTGTGCGTACGTACGAGTATCACACGTTGTTGACATCTTTGTTAAAATATGTTTACAAGCTGAAATTAGCAACAGAGAGTTTGCCATATCCTTATATTTGTTTCTCCGACTTCGTCTGTCTGGCTGTCAGAGTTGACAAGCGAAATGAATTCGTAATTGAGTTTCCCGATATGTTTTCCATGGGTCCCAAGGCTGACGCAGCCGCTCATATTCAATTTGAATAAGACATTAGCAACTTTGACTCGAGCTGAGGCGTTTTTCCACTCGTAGCTGTCCGTACACGCAAAAAAAAGAAGAGAACGACGGAGTAATAGAGAAGTAACAGCTTCCAATGTTTTATATCTTCTGAAAAGCATTAAAGAAATAGTAAAGGGAACTAAATGTAAATTAAAGCACAAGAAATAAAAGTTTGGAGAAGTTAATACATGTTTCGAGAATTACTGATAAAGCATAGGACTGTTCATTTAAATATTCTAAAACAAGATATCCAAAATATGTAAACCTATCATGGAAATTGTTTAACATTGCTTAGAAAATATAAATCAAAGTAGCTTATATATTTTTTTAGGCGCTGGTAACCAAAATAACTAATTATTTATACATTATTCTGTTCTTTTTCTCTGCATTTATGCAATTGTAAGTCTCCCACCCTTGGGTTTCCTAGTCTTCAGAGGCGCCTTTCTGGCGGCGGTTTACTCATCCGGCCCAAAGTTTTCGCTTGGGCCGTAATTATTTCCACATTCTTATCGACGCAGCAACCAAACAGCCATAATTATTGAGGATAAGTCAAGCGCAGCACATTTGTTGCCCCTTTGCTGGGAGCCCCCAATAAAAATGCCATCCTGATTAGCCTGCTCAGCATGTGCCGTGAACTTGTCTTATCTCCCTTGGCTTGGCTTAGGCCAATCCCGCTTCCCTTTCCGATCCACGAAAAACTCGAGATGAAATTTATAATGTATCGCTGAGCTAACAAAGGGATTGCTCATACGCCCCGAAAGCCGAACTAAGAGTGACGATATGGGTGGGGCGTAGGGGGAAAAAGAAATTATGTCACAGCTTACTGGGATTTTGTTGAGAGGGGAAAAGGAAGACAGAGAAGCCAGATAAAACAGAGTAGGCTCTTCTAAACTTATATGATTTCAATGGCACTTAATTTTAATTTAAAATCACTAAAATTGTATTTTATTTTTACTGTTGCTTTTTTAACTTTTAAACTTTAAATGCTACTTTCAGAGATAATGTTGATTATGGTGTTATGATACTGTATTAAAAACTTCATTTATTAGAGTATTCATTAGAGGCTTGACATAGGATTTTGCGTAAGTGCGAGCAAGACGACTATACGCACTTTCAATTTTGAAATATTGAGAGAGCGTATAGTCGTCTTGCTCGCACTTACGTAAAATTCTATGGTTGCTGTCAAGCCTCAAAAAATATTCTTTATTTATTGTTTTTATGGTTTTCTTTTGTAAACTAAAAACTAGTTGAAGAAAATTTTATTACATTGGAGAAACTCTTAGCACATTAATTTTATTTCACACTAATATTTGTTTAAATTGAAGTAACATTTTTTAAAGTTTGTTAAATACAAACACATCTAATAGATTCTTTGGGGTCGGCCAGTGGATGATTTTACCTGAAGAGACCGCACATTCTGCCAGTTATCCTTCAGCAGGGAGACCAGAAAGTTGATCGAAATGCTTAGGTTATGAGTAAGCTCTCCTTCCAGCATGCCGATGTGTCCCACATTCACCGAGAGGCATTCGATCTTCTTCATTCGCGCCTTTTTATTAGCCAATATCCCGATCTTGGCCTTCATCGACTCCTTGTGGGACAGCGGAGTGGGAAACTTTCCCGCATTGGTTAGTCCGGGTCCCAGCAGGTTCGGGATCTGTTTGATCAGCGCCTCGGAGGCCAAGAAGACATCGAAATTTCTGGTCAATTTCCTTACGAACTTCTGGTCCTTGTTAATTTTCCTGAGGGCCTCCACATCCAGATAGTCAACACCCAGGGCCTTGGCCTCCTGACAATGCTGTTGATCCCCAAAGAGGCAAACCTTCAGTTGAGGCACTGCAATGTGATTTAGGAGAACACTTCCATAAAAACGCTTGTCTTTTTGGGGATCGTAGTTTTTGAGTCCAATATGGAGTTCCACAGTTTCAAGACAGTCGCGGTTCTGCTGCCGGGAGTCCTGCAAGATTTTTTCAACCGCCTCGTAGATCGTGTCACAAGATACTTTAGATTTCATGGTATTCGGTAAATAATAAATAAAATTCTTTAGAATTTGGGCAAATTTTCAGCACTGATTTCAAGGGAAGTTCTTTTTTGTGTTTCATATAGTTAATAAACATCTAGACAGGTAAGTGATGGGTAGATTTATAAAATAAAAGCGATCCTGAATGCTTAAATTTATTTAAAATATTATTATTATTCAGAGGGCCTTACTCCCCTTAGGTTATGTTTGATACAGTTTTGCCAATTAAAATATTAGAAAAGTATGATAACGAAATAAATGGATATGAATTTAATTACTCAATGCAATTTGTTCTACCCTAATTGTCGTGATAATTCGATTAGCCTTGCCAACTTTTCATTGGTAATAACAGACAAAAAGTAAATATACAATGTTATAATTCTATAAATTAATTACTTTAAAAATGCCGAAATCCCTTGGCTGGCATGCTGGCCATGTCTTATGCCATCCATGGTCCCAGTTCGTACATAATTGATTGGCCTAAACTGCAATCGGTTGCCTTTGGCTCCGATTTGCCGTCGGCCAAATTTGAAATTCGAAATGCCACACGCCAGATGCCAGATGCTATGCCACACTCCCCTGGAAATTCAGCAGCTCAGCGGGTTAGGGTTCGGGTTCAGCTGTTCATTTCAATTCAGTTCAGATCAGATGAGGTCTGGTCGTTCCCCTCGCTTCGGTTCACATCCGCCGAGTTTTGCGCTAATTAGGGAAAGTGTTGCCGCCAGGTTTTTCGGGACAGCACTTTTGCAGCGTTGACAACATTGCAGTCCAGCAGTCCAGCAGTCCAGCAGTCCAGCAGTCCTGTAGTCCTGTCGTCCTTTTTGGCCTGCAGTCCTGTCCTGCCAGTGTGGCCCCGGTTCGCAATTGCAACAGCAACTGGAACTGCAGACTTGGCTTGTGCGTAATTATAAACGAAATTATAAGCTGCGGCCGTGCAGCGGAGATTAAAGTGGAAATTGCAATTGCCGCCTGCCGTCTGGCGTGATCAAGATCCTTGTAACGTCAGGATATTGCCTGGACATCATGGCGGCGATGAGGATTTGTTGCCTGCCAGTGCTAATTTACACATTTTGATTGCGGCCAACTGGAGCTCACCTTGCCACTGCCACTGCCACTGCCTCTGCCAACAATCCACACTCAGCGGCGACGTTGTCGTCTTCGCTGATAACATTATGCGGCATTTTTCTACAGCTTAATGCATAATTTGCGTCCTGGGAATAACGACAGCCAGCAGAGCAGCACACTGAGAGAAAGTAGGGCTTATAAAGTGGGAATATTAAATACATCGAAGCACTCGGTTAGTGGGAAAACGAACTTATTATCAGATTGCCGTATTTCTTTTTCTCTGTGCAGCAGTTTCCTGAGCAGTAGCAGATTTTCCGGGGTGGCGATGGGTGAGTGCTTTGGAAGTACTTACTGCCGTAAGATTATTTCACGTTGAGCCGCTTATTGGGCGGCATTTTTAGGATCTGACTCTGGCCCTGGCATGGCGCCCGTTTCGTCGGCTCTGGCTTTTTCCCGAGCTGAATGTTTATCAAGATCCAGCTGCTATTGCCCAGGTTCCAATTGAATTGCCACCAAAGTAGGTGCATTTAAGCCAGGGAAAAGCTCTGGGCTTGCAGTGAGTTAACATTTTTCCGGTAAAATTAGGGAAAGATAGGCCTATCGGTGGAAAGGTGTGATATTTGTAGTCAACTTTAGTGGGAAATTATAAGTCAATACATTATAAGGACTTTGATCTTGGGATTTTCAAGGAAAACATATATTAATATGTGTGTCGGTATTAAATGTATTTCCAGGATTTTATTTGATCCTATTTCATGTATTCTTATATTATTATCGCAATTTTTAGCAAAGTGTAGATTGTGTGTATTATTAACTGTTGCTATTTTCTTTCCTTCGCAGATTGACAAATTTTATAAAGTGCCAAACTTTCTGAAATGTCCCACGTTCGACGCTGGACCCGATAAACTGTTTCCAAACAAGAGGGCTCTTCCTTTTTTCCTGCAGCCCAACTCCCATTTGCCATAAGCTGTGAGTGACCCTCCCAGAAGCCATCGCACAACTCAATACAAACGTCGAATGTCCTCGGCACTCGATCTGTAAATGCTGAAACGTTCAACGACTGCCCATGCCCATATCGCATCGTGTCTCTGTGTGAGTGCGAGTGGGAGATATATCCTCGTGGCCAAAGACATTGCCAAAGTTTTTCGCATTTTTGCACTTTCAGGCCAAACCTTTTTCTAATAGCAAATGTCAATTTATTTGGTGCGGGGTGGAAAAAAAAAACTAATAAGCAAATACTTGGCATAATTTTGTCCACAGTTAGGACTTCGGCACGCCAGGGGACTCGGACTCGGGCCCGGACCACTGACGTAATCAAATCGGCAATCAGTAAGAGATATATATGCGCATCAATGTGCCCGAGGGGTTGGGCTGTGTTGGGTTGGGTCCATCCTTCCGACCCGATCCGCCCACGCCACTGTCCCACATCCTTCCCACATCCTGCCCCCGGTGGCCATGGCAAATATTTTCGGCCGAGAAAGGGACGCGCTGGGCGCCTGGCCTGCAGCTGAATCTTTTTTTGAACTGTCCCTAACAGTGCGTAAATTGCCATTTTGAAATACATTTCAATCCGTACATACATATGAATATTCTGAGATTTTTCCAGGGGACAACAAAAGTTTAAATACTCTTGCCGGGGCAATTTGGAACTGGCGAAACGGTCTCTGAATGTTTTGCATTGCAAATCGATAAAGGGAATTAGTTTTATGGCAGTTGAACTCGTGTATGGTAAATACATAAGCAGGATTTCTGATGGAAGGATGAGCAATTGCATAGATATTTATTTTATTCGGGTTCTCTATAATTTCTATGTGAATGTGAATGTAAAATAATATAAAGAAATGCTTCAATTGCCTAAAGGTAAGGAATAGTATGAATTTAGTGTAATAAAGTGTTAGATATATATTGAAAGCATCCTACCAAGTCCTATTTATAAACATAAACTTTTGTTTCTTCATTTCCAGCAAAGCGCAATACAACTTCGTTAACAATTTATGAAAAAATCTTTATGATTATGCCTAGAATTTACTTTATGGCTGTCGCTGCTGCTGTTGGAGGCGATTTTTATTGCTTTTGATGCCTGACCTTTCCCCTTGTCAATCGGCCTTCGACTGCTGACTGGTCTCGCATTGCGCATACGCCCCGTGGACCCTTTTTGCCGAAATGCGAGCGCCAAGCAAAACCTTCAATTGTCAACGGCTGACGCCTGTGTCACGCTTTTGTTTGTAGCTGTCCTGCCGTGCCGTTGTCCTCTGTTATTGCTCTGTCATTTTATCGTCAGCGGAGACTGTCTTTGATCTCGGCACGCGCCAGGAACTATGCAAAGCATTTTTCCCCAGCCCGCCGCCTTTCCGCACGCACGTGCATGAGATGTCAGTGCTGTTTTTCACACCCACCGACCCAGGCATACACATACACCAGCGCCCAGGAGAATGTAGCATTCTTTCGGACCACTAAATACCAGAGCCGCCGGTGGCCCTCCGGAAATGATAATGAAATGTTATATAAATTTTATAGTTTTTTTTTTGCTCTTTTCTGGGAATAACTTCATTCTTGCATGGCTGGACCTACATTAACGGAGCTGTGCGAGGGGTGGTCTTTGAATTGCAAACCTATAATACTATCAGATGGAGTGGATGGATCAGGAATTTATAGTAACATGAATCACTCATAAATCTATATTCTTAGTTCTTCTCAGTATTTTATATAATTAAAGTGAACTCTCCCAGAATCACTCAACCTCCTCATCGCCCTGATGCATACGATAATCATCCCAAGGCTCTGCAAACAGCTTTACCTCCGTTACTTGGGCCCAAGCCCCTGCCATTGGATAGAACAGCTCCAACATTATGTTTTATAATCATTTTACAACCGGTGTGATATTTAGAATATGACCAAAAGTTGCTTCATCGTTTCTGTGTTTAGGGAAAGTTTGCCATGGCCACAGCGTATATATCTCAGCTGCTGTTGCTGCTACCTCGTCCCGGATTTTTGTTTTTAGTTTCAGGCGTGGGCGGCAAAAGTTGGTAGCAGCGCCACATGGCAGATGTGTTTGGTTGGCTGTTGTTGCCTTTACTTGTTTTTTTTTTTTATAGTGTTGGCCATAAAGTACTTAAAAGTTTCATTTTACGCCTATTTTGCCGGACGAGAGCCCCATTATCGGGGAGCGGGGCGCCACCAAGTGACCAACTGACCTGGTCGGAGCTTCGCCGAATTCCTCCGCAGCCGCCGCTGGCTGGCAGAAATCCAATTTGCCAACATTTTAACAATCATTGCCGTCGGGCTCTTCAGCAACTCATATTGTGGCCATCCACTTTTAATTGCTTGCCTAAACAAATAATATTTGAGCAGCAGTTTTCCGGGGGATTGGGTTGTGGGCCTGGTGGCTGTTGCCACCAATTAATGCCTGGCCAAGAGCGTAAAGTGGATTTAAGTCAGCCGAAAGGTCAAGGCAGGGGCCCATCTTGGCCAATTGGGAGGCAATTGCTCGTCAGGTCGTCGAGGGCCCCGGACTCCGGCCAGAGCCGGAATGTTGTGCCTATCAATAAGCCGGGCTGACGAATGCCATCATCATCATCAGCGTCTTGGCGAAGGAGCGCCTTCGTCGTAGTAAAAATTTTAATAACTGTATTCTGCAGAGGACATTCAATGTCCTGGACCAGCTTGTTTATATTTCCTTTCCCTCGCTCACTTCTGTAAAGTTGCTTAACAATTTATTTTTATTTTAGATACATTTTTTCTGCACCCCCTCCCGGTTTTTGCCTTTCGACGTTTGCTGCTCCACTTAAATACAAAACGTCTGCCCGCCTGCTAATGGCTTTTCAGTCCCGGCCAAATGGAAAATGGCTGCGGAAAAGGGGCAGCGGTTGGGTTCGGTTTGGCGGTTCTCGTAAACTATGAGTGCCTCTGGCCCCAAGTGGAAAACGGAAAACTGATAGCTGCAAACTCTTGGATTCTTCGCAGAGCAGCAGCTGATCAATGCCACTCCTCCGCTTCCCGGCCACCTAAAAATTCCAAGCAAATTTATCGTTATTATGGGGAATTCGCAGCAAAGTTATAAGAGCACGGAGGCAGTCAAGAGAAGCTTATGAAAGTAATTGGTCATCGAGAAAACAGAAGATTTAATCCGACTGTCTTTGAAATGCGCTCTCCTCAAGACTGGAAGGGTTCTTAACCAATATTGTTTGGGAAAATTAACTAAGATGCTTAAGAATGTTAGTAATAGTGTCATGACACAGGGCACACAGGCTTCATTAGAACCTTGAAAGAGACAACTATATTTGTTTTTTGGTTCGGATTTTTTTCGTAGTGCGACTACGGTCACACTGACTTAAAAGTAAA